>JAVLSZ010000092.1:407500-522500 GCA_032313775.1 Urocyon cinereoargenteus | reverse complement strand
ACCCCTAACCCTAATCCGAACACTAACCCTAACCCTAAACCTAACACTAACCCGAACCCGAACCCTAACCTTAACCCTAAACCGAACCCTAACCCTAACCCGAACCCTAATCCTAACCCGAAACCTAACCCTAACCCTAACCCGAACCCGAACCCTAACCCTAACCCTAACCCGAACCCTAACCCTAACCTGAACCCTAACCCTGACCCTAACCCGAACCCGAACCCTAACCCTAACCCGAAACCTAACCCTAACCCGAACCCTAACCCTAAACCGAACCCGAACCCGAACCCTAAACCTAACCCGAACCCTAACCCTAACCCTAAGCCGAACCCTAACAAAAACCCGAAACCTAACACGAACCCGAAACCTAACCCTAACCCGAACACGAACACGAAACCTAACCCTAACCCGAACCCTAACCCTAACCCTAACCCGAACCCTAAACCTAAACCTAACCCGAACCCTAACCCTAACCCGAAACCTAAACCTAACCCTAACCCGAATCCTAACACTAACCCTAACCCGAACCCTAACCCGAACCCTAACCCTAACCCTAACCCTAACACAAACCCTAACCCTAACCCTAACCCGAACCCTAACCTGAACCCTAACCCTAACCCTAACACAAACCCTAACCCTAACCCTAACCCGAACCCTAAACGTAACCCTAACCCTAACTCGAACCCTAACCCTAACCCTAATCCGAACCCTAACCCTAACCCTAACCCTAACACGAACACAAACCCTAAACCTAACCCTAACCCTAATCCGAAACCTAACGCTAATCCGAACCCTAAACCTAACCCTAACCCTAACCCTAACCCTAAACCCTAACCCTAACCCTAACCCGAACCCTAACCCTAACCCTAACCCGAACCCTCACCCGACCCTAACCCTAACCCTAACCCGAAACCCAACCCTAACCCTAGTCCTAACCCGAACCCTAACCCTAACACTAAACCGAACCCTAACCCTAACCCGAACCCTAACCCTAACCCTAACCCTAACCCTAACCCGAACCCTAACCCTAACCCTAACCCGACACCTAACCCGAACCCTAACACGAACCCTAAACCTAACCCTAACCCTAACCCTAACCCGAACTCTAACCCTAACCCTAACCCAAACCCTAACCCTAACCCGAACCCTAAACCGAACCCTAACCCGAACCCTAACCCTAACCCTAACCCTAACACTAACCCGAACACGAACCCTAACACGAAACCTACCCGTAACCCTAATCCGAACACTAACCCTAACCCTAAACCTAACACTAACCCGAACCCGAACCCTACCCTTAACCCTAAACCGAACCCTAACCCTAACCCGAACCCTAACCCTAACCTGAAACCTAACCTTAACCCTAACCCGAACCCGAACCCGAACCCTAACCCTAACCCTAACCCGAACCCTAACCCTAACCTGAACCCTAACCCTGACCCTAACCCGAACCCTAACCCTAACCCTAACCCGAACTCTAACCCTAACACGAACCCTAACCCTAAACCGAACCCGAACCCGAACCCTAAACCTAACCCGAACCCTAACCCTAACCCTCACCCTAACCCGAACCCTAACCCAAACCCGAACCCTAACACGAACCCAAACCCTAACCCTAACCCGAACACGAACCCTAACCCGAACCCTAACCCTAAACCTAACCCGAACCCTAAACCTAACCCTAACCCGAACCCTAACCCTAACCCGAAACCTAACCCTAACCCTAAACCGAATCCTAACCCTAACCCTAACCCGAACCCTAACCCGAACCCTAACCCTAAACCTAACCCTAACACAAACCCTAAACCTAACCCTAACACGAACCCTAAACCTAACCCTAACCCGAACCATAACCCTAACCCGAACCCTAACCCTAACTCGAACCCTAACCCTAACCCTAACCCGAACCCTAACCCTAACCCTAACCATAACCCTAACCCGAACACTAACCCTAAACATAACCCTAACCCTAATCCCAAACCTAACGCTAATCCGAACCCTAAACCTAACCCTACCCCTAACCCTAACACTAAACCCTAACCCTAACCCTACCCCGAATCCTACACCCTAACCCTAACCCTAACCCGAACACAAACCCTAACCCTAACCCTAACCCTAACCCTAACCCGAATCCTAACCCTAACCCGAACCCTAACCCTAACCCTAACCAGAACCCTCACCCGACCCTAACCCTAACCCTAACCCGAACCCTAACCCTAACCCTAACCCTAGCCCGAACCCGAAATCTAACCCTAACCCTAAACCGAACCCTAACCCTAACCCGAACCCTAACCCTAACCCTAACCCTAACCCGAACCCTAACCCTAACCCTAACCCGACCCCTAACCGGAACCCTAACACGAACCCTAAACCTAACCCTAAACCTAACCCTAACCCGAACTCTAACCCTAACCCTAACCCAAACCCTAACCCTAACCCGAACCCTAACCCTAACCCTAACCCGAAACGTAACCCTAAACTGAACCCTAAAACTAACCCTAACCCGAACCCTAACCCTAACCCTAACCCAAACCCTAACCTTAACCCGAACCCTAAACCTAACACGAACCCTAACCCTAACCCTAACCCGAACCATAACCCGAACCCTAACCCGAACCCTAACCCTAACCCTAACCCTAAACCTAACCCTCACCCGAACCCTAACCCTAACCCTAACTCTAACTCTAAACCTAACCCTAACCCGAACCCTAACCCAAATCTGAACCCTAACCCGAACCCTAACCAGAACCCTAACCCTAACCCTAACCTAACCCTAATCCGAAACCTAACCCTAACCCTAACCCTAAACCTAACCCTAACCCGAACTCTAACCCTAACCCTAACCCAAACCCTAACCCTAACCCGAACCCTAACCCTAACCCTAACCCGAAACGTAACCCTAAACTGAACCCTAAAACTAACCCTAACCCGAACCCTAACCCTAACCCTAACCCAAACCCTAACCTTAACCCGAACCCTAAACCTAACACGAACCCTAACCCTAACCCTAACCCGAACCATAACCCGAACCCTAACCCGAACCCTAACCCTAACCCTAACCTGAACACTAACCCCTAACCCTAACCCGAACCCGAACCCTAACCCGAACCCTAACCCTACCCGAACCCAAACCCTAACCCTAACCCTAAACCTAACCCTCAACCGAACCCTAACCCTAACCCTAACTCTAACTCTAAACCTAACCCTAACGCGAACCCTAACCCAAATCTGAACCCTAACCCGAACCCTAACCAGAACCCTAACCCTAACCCTAACCTAACCCTAATCCGAAACCTAACCCTAACCCTAACCCTAACCATAACACTAACCACCAAACCCTAACCCGAAACCTAACCCTAACCCTAACCCGAACCCGAACCCTAACCCTAACCCGAATCCTAAACCTAACCCTAACCCGAACCCGAATCCTAACCCGAACACTAAACATAACCCTAACCCGAACCCTAACCCTAACACGAACCCTAAACGTAACCCGAAACCGAACCGTAACCCTACCCCTAAACCTAACCCGCACCCTAACCCTAACCTGAACCCGAACACTAACTCTAACCCTAACCCTAAACGTAACCCTAACCCAAACCCTAACCCTAACCCGAACCCGAAACCAAACCCTAACCCTAACCCTAACCCTAACCCTAACCCTAACACCAAACCTAACGCTAACACTAACCCTAACCCTAACCCGAACCCTAACCCTAAACCTAACACTAACCCGAACACGAACCCTAACCCGAACCCTACCCCTAACCCTAATCCGAACCCTAACCCTAAACCTAATCCTAACACTAACCTGAACCCGAACCCTAACTATAACCCTAACCAGAACCCTAACCCTAACCCTAAACCGAACCCTAAACCTAACCCGAACCCTAAACCTAACCAGAACCCTAAACCTAACCCTAACCTGAACCCTAACCCTAGCCCGAACCCTAACCCTAACCCGACCCGAACCCGAACCCTAAACCTAACCCGAACCCTAAACCTAACCCTAACCCTAACCCGAACCCTAACCCAAACCCGAACCCTAACACGAACCCGAACCCTAACCCTAACCCGACCACGAACCCTAACACTAAACCGAACCCTAACCCTAACCCTAACCCGAACCCTAAACCTAACCCTAACCCTAACCCTAACCCTAACCCGAACCCGAACCCTAACCCGAACCCTAACCCTAACCCTAATCCGAACCCTAACTCTAACCCTAACCCTAACCCTAACCGGAACCCTAAACCTAACCCTAACCCGAACCCTATCCCGCAACCGGAATCCGAACCTGAACCCGAACCCTAACCCTACCACGAAACCGAACCCGAAACCTAACCCTAACCCGAACCCTAACCCTAACCCTAATCCTAACCCGAACCCGAACCCTAAACCGAACCCTAACCCTAACCCGAACACTAACCCTAAACCTAACCCTAACCCGAACCCTAACCCTATCCCTAACCCGACCCCTAACCCGAACCCTAACACGAACCCTAAACCTAACCTTAACCCTAACCCTAACCCAAACTCTAAACCTAACCCTAACCCGAACCCTAACCCTAACCCGAACCCTAACCCGAACCTAACCCTAACCCTAACCCGAACCCTAACCCTAACACAAACCCTAACCCTACCTTAACCCGAACCCTAACCCTAACCCTAACCCGAACCCTAACCGTAACCCAAACCCTAACCGTAACACGAACCATAACCCTAACCCTAACCCTAACCTGAACCCTAACCCTAACCCTAACCCGAACCCTAACCCGAACCCTAACCCTAACCCTAACCTGAACACTAACCCCTAACCCCAACCCGAACCCGAACCCTAACCCGAACCCTAACCCTAACCCTAACCCGAACCCGAATCCTAACCCGAACACTAAACCTAACCCTAACCCGAACCCTAACCCTAACACGAACCCTAACCGTAACCCGAAACCGAACCCTAACCCTAACCCTAAACCTAACCCGCACCCTAACCCTAACCTGAACCCGAACACTAACTCTAACCCTAACCCTAAACGTAACCCTAACCCAAACTCTAACCCTAACCCGAACCCGAAACCTAACCCTAACCCTAAGCTAACCCTAACCCTAACCCTAACACCAAAACTAATGCTAACACTAACCCTAACCCTAACCCGAACCCTAACCCTAACCCTAAACCTAACACTAACCCGAACACGAACCCTAACCCGAACCCTACCCCTAACCCTAATCCGAACCCTAACCCTAACCCTAAACCTAACACTAACCTGAACCCGAACCCTAAACCTAACCCTAACCCGAACCCTAACCCTAACCCTAAACCGAACCATAACCCTAACCCGAACCCTAACACTAACCCTAACCAGAACCCTAACCCTAACCCTAACCCGAACCCTAACCCTAGCCCGAACCCTAACTCTAACCCGAACCCGAACCCGAACCCTAAACCTAACCCGAACCCTAAACCTAACCCTAACCCAAACCCGAACCCTAACACGAACCCGAACCCTAACCCTAACCGGAACACGAATCCTAACCCTAAACCGAACCCTAACCCTAAACCTAACCCGAACCGTAAACCTAACCCTAACCCGAACCCTAACCCGAAACCTAAACCTAACCATAAGCCTAACACAAACACTAACCCTAACCCTAAACCGAACCCTAACCCTAACCCTAACCCTAACCCAAACCTAACCCGAATCCTAACCATAACCCTAACCTGAACACTAACCATAACCCTAACCCTAACCCTAACCCGAACCCTAACCCTTACCCCCAAACATAACCCTAACCCTAACCCGAACCCGAACCCTAACCCTAAGCCTAACCCCTAACCCTAACCCTAACCCTAACCCGAACCCTAACCCGAACCCTAAACCTAACCCTAACCCTAACCTGAACCCTAACCCAAACCCGAACCCTAACACGAACCCGAACCCTAACCCTAACCCGAACACGAACCCTAACCCTAAACCGAACCCTAACCCTAACCCTAACCCGAACCCTAAACCTAACCCTAACCCGAACCCTAACCCTAACCCGAAACCTAACCCTAACCCTAACCCGAATCCTATCCCTAACCTTAACCCGAACCCTAAGCCGAAACCTAACCCTAAACCGAACCCTAACCCGAAACCTAAATCTAACCCTAAGCCTAACACAAACACTAACCCTAACCCTAAACCGAACCCTAACCCTAACCCTAACCGTAACCCAAACCTAACCCGAACCCTAACCATAACCCTAACCCGAACACTAACCCTAACCCGAACCCGAAACCTAACCCTAACCCTAACCCTAACCCTAACCCTAAACCTAACACCAAAACTAACGCTAACACTAACCCTAACCCTAACCCGAACCCTAACCCTAACCCTAAACCTAACACTAACCCGAACACGAACCCTAACCCGAACCCTACCCCTAACCCTAATCCGAACCCTAACCCTAACCCTAAACCTAACACTAACCTGAACCCGAACCCTAACCCTAACCCTAACCCGAACCCTAACCCTAACCCTAACCCTAACCCTAACCCTAACCCGAACCCTAACACTTACCCCCAAACATAACCCTAACCCTAACCCGAACCCGAACCCTAACCCTAAGCCTAACCCCTAACCCTAACCCTAACCCTAACCCTAACCCGAACCCTAAATCTAACCCTAACCCTAATCCTAACCCGAACCGGAACACTAACCCGAACCCTAACCCTAACCCTAATCCGAACCCTAACCTAACCCTAATCCGAACCCTAACCCTAACCCTAACGCTAACCCTAACACTAACCCCTAACCCTAACCCGAAACCTAACCCTAACCCTTACCCGAACCCGAACCCTAACCCTAACCCGAATCCTAACCCTAACCCTAACCCGAACCCGAATCCTAACCCGAACACTAAACCTAACCCTAACCCGAACCCTAACCCTAACACGAACCCTAACTGTAACCCGAAACCGAACCCTAACCCTACCCCTAAACCTAACCCGCACCCTAACCCTAACCTGAACCCGAACACTAACTCTAACCCTAACCCTAAACGTAACCCTAACCCAAACCCTAACCCTAACCCGAACCCGAAACCTAACCCTAACCCTAACCCTAACCCTAACCCTAACCCTAACCCTAACACCAAACCTAACCCTAACACTAACCCTAACCCTAACCCGAACCCTAACCCTAACCCTAAACCTAACACTAACCCGAACACAAACCCTAAACCGAACCCTACACCTAACCCTAATCCGAACCCTAACCCTAACCCTAAACCTAACACTAACCTGAACCCGAACCCTAACCCTAACCCTAACCCGAACCCTAACCTTAACCCTAAACCGAAACCTAACACTAACCCGAACCCTAACCCTAACCCTAACCAGAACCCTAACCCTAACCCTAACCCGAACCCTAACCCTAGCCCGAACCCTAACCCTAACCCGTACCCGAAACCGAACCCTAAACCTAACCCGAACCCTAAACCTAACCCTAACCCTAACCCGAACCCTAACCCAAACCCGAACCCTAACACGAACCCGAACCCTAACCCTAACCCGAACACGAACCCTAACCCTAAACCGAACCCTAACCCTAACCCTAACCCGAACCCTAAACCTAACCCTAACCCTAACCCGAACCCTAACCCGAAACCTAAACCTAACCCTAACCCTAACACAAACCCTAAGGCTAACCCTAAACCGAACCCTAACCCTAACCCTAACCCTAACCCAAACCTAACCCGAACCCTAACCCTAACCCTAACCCGAACACTAACCCTAACCCTAACCCTAACCCTAACCCGAACCCTAACACTTACCCCCAAACATAACCCTAACCCTAACCCGAACCCGAACCCGAACCCTAACCCTAAGCCTAAACCCTAACCCTAACCCTAACCCTAACCCGAACCCGAACCCTAAACCTAACCCTAACCCTAACCCGTACCCGAAACCGAACCCTAAACCGAACCCTAAACCTAACCCTAATCCGAACCCTAACTCTAACCCTAACCCTAACCCTAACCCGAACCCTAACCCTAACCCTAACCCGAACCCTATCCCCTAACCCGAATCCGAACACGAACCCGAACCCTAACCCTACCCCGAACCCGAACCCGAACCCTAACCCTAACCCGAACCCTAACCCTAATCCTAACCCGAACCCGAAACCTAACCCTAGCCCTAACCCTAACCCGAACCCAAAACCGAACCCTAACACTAAACCTAACCCTAACCCTAACCCGAACCCTAAACCTAACCCTAACCGGAACCCTAACCCTAACCCTAACCCGAACCCGAACCCTAACCCTTTACCCGAATCCTAACCCTAACCCGAACACTAACCCGAACCCTAACCCTAACCCTAACCCCGAACCCGAACCCTAACCCTAACCCTAACCCTAACCCGAACCCTAAACCGAAACCTAACCCTAACCCGAACACTAACCCTAAACCTAACCCTAACCCGAACCCTAACCCTAACCCTAACCCGACCCCTAACCCGAACCCTAACACGAAACCTAAACCTAACCTTAACCCTAACCCTAACCCGTACTCTAACCCTAACCCTAACCCGAACCCTAACCCTAACCCTACCTTAACCTGAACCCTAACCCTAACCCTAACCCGAACCCTAACCCTAACCCAAACCCTAACCCTACCTTAACCCGAACCCTACCCTAACCCTAAACCGAACCCTAACCGTAACCCAAACCCTAACCGTAATACGAACCCTAACCCTAACCCTAACCCTAACCCGAACCCTAAACCTAACCCTAACCCTAACCCGAACCCGAACCCGATCCCTAAACCGAACCCTAAACCTAACCCTAATCCGAACCCTAACTCTAACCCTAACCCTAACCCTAACCCGAAACCTAACCCTAACCCTAACCCGAACCCGAACCCTAACCGTAACCCAAACCCTAACCGTAACACGAACCATAACCCTAACCCTAACCCTAAACTGAACCCTAACCCTAACCCTAACCGGAACCCTAACCCTAACCCTAACCTGAACACTAACCCCTAACCCCAACCCGAACCCGAACCCTAACCCGAACCCTAACCCTAACCCTAACCCGAACCCGAATCCTAACCCGAACACTAAACCTAACCCTAACCCGAACCCTAACCCGAACACGAACCCTAACCGTAACCCGAAACCGAACCCTAACCCTAACCCTAAACCTAACCCGCACCCTAACCCTAACCTGAACCCGAACACTGACTCTAACCCTAACCCTAAACGTAACCCTAACCCAAACTCTAACCCTAACCCGAACCCGAAACCTAACCCTAACCCTAACCCTAACCCTAACCCTAACCCTAACCCTAACACCAAACCTAACGCTAACACTAACCCTAACCCTAACCCGAACCTTAACCCTAACCCTAAAACTAACACTAACCCGAACACGAACCCTAACCCGAACCCTACCCCTAACCCTAATCCGAACCCGAACCCTAATCCTAAACCTAACACTAACCTGAACCCGAACCCTAAACCTAACCCTAACCCGAACCCTAACCCTAACCCTAAACCGAACCCTAACCCTAACCCGAACCCTAACACTAACCCTAACCAGAACCCTAACCCTAACCCTAACCCGAACCCTAACCCTAGCCCGAACCCTAACTCTAACCCGAACCCGAACCCGAACCCTAAACCTAACCCGAACCCTAAACCTAACCCTAACCCTAACCCGAACCCTAACCCAAACCCGAACCCTAACACGAACCCGAACCCTAACCCTAACCGGAACTCGAACCCTAACCCTAAACCGAACCCTAACCCTAAACCTAACCCAAACCCTAAACCTAAGCCTAACCCGAACCCTAACCCGAAACCTAAACCTAACCCTAAGCCTAACACAAACACTAACCCTAACCCTAAACCGAACCCTAACCCTAACCCTAACCCTAACCCAAACCTAACCCGAACCCTAACCATAACCCTAACCTGAACACTAACCCTAACCCTAACCCTAACCCTAACCCGAACCCTAACCCGAACCCTAACCCGAACCCTAAACCTAACCCTAACCCTAACCCGAACCCTAACCCAAACCCGAACCCTAACACGAACCCGAACCCTAACCCTAACCCGAACACGAACCCTAACCCTAAACCGAACCCTAACCCTAACCCTAACCCGAACCCTAAACCTAACCCTAACCCGAACCCTAACCCTAACCCGAAACCTAACCCTAACCCTAACCCGAATCCTATCCCTAACCCTAACCCGGACCCTAAGCCGAAACCTAACCCTAAACCGAACCCTAACCCGAAACCTAAATCTAACCCTAAGCCTAACACAAACACTAACCCTAACCCTAATCCGAACCCTAACCCTAACCCTAACCGTAACCCAAACCTAACCCGAACCCTAACCATAACCCTAACCCGAACACTAACCCTAACCCGAACCCGAAACCTAACCCTAACCGTAAACCTAACCCTAACCCTAAACCTAACACCAAAACTAACGCTAACACTAACCCTAACCCTAACCCGAACCCTAACCCTAACCCTAAACCTAACACTAACCCGAACACGAACCCTAACCTGAACCCTATCCCTAAACCTAATCCGAACCCTAACCCTAACCCTAAACCTAACACTAACCTGAACCCGAACCCTAACCCTAACCCTAACCCGAAACCTAACCCTAACCCTAAACCGAACCCTAACCCTAACCCGAACCCTAACACTAACCCTAACCAGAACCCTAACCCTAACCCTAACCCGAACCCTAACCCTAGCCCGAACCCTAACCCTAACCCGAACCCGAACCCAAACCCTAAACCTAACCCGAACCCTAAACCTAACCCTAACCCTAACCCGAACCCTAACCCAAACCCGAACCCTAACACGAACCCGAACCCTAACCCTAACCCGAACACGAACCCTAACCCTAAACCGAACCCTAACCCTAACCCTAACCCGAACCCTAAACCTAACCCTAACCCGAACCCTAACCCTACCCCGAAACCTAACCCTAACCCTAACCCGAATCCTAACCCTAACCCTAACCCGAACCCTAACCCGAAACCTAAACCTAACCCTAAGCCTAACACAAACACTAACCCTAACCCTACACCGAACCCTAACCCTAACCCTAACCCTAACCCAAACCTAACCCGAACCCTAACCATAACCCTAACCCGAACACCAACCCTAAACCTAACCCTAACCCTAACCCGAACCCTAACCCTTACCCCCAAACATAACCCTAACCCTAACCCGAACCCGAACCCTAACCCTAAGCCTAACCCCTAACCCTAACCCTAACCCTAACCCGAACCCTAAACCTAACCCTAACCCTAACCCTAACCCGAACCCGAACACTAACCCGAACCCTAACCCTAACCCTAAACCGAACCCTAACTCTAACCCTAACCCTAACCCTAACCCGCACCCTAACCCTAACCCTAACCCGAACCCTATCCCCTAACCCGAATTCGAACCCGAACCCGAACCCTAACCCTACCCCGAACCCGAACACGATCCCTAAACCGAACCCTAAACCTAACCCTAATCCGAACCCTAACTCTAACCATAACCCTAACCCTAACCCGAAACCTAACCCTAACCCTAACCCGAACCCTATCCCCTAACCCGAATCCGAACCCGAACCCGAACCCTAACCCTACCCCGAACCCGAACCCGAACCCTAACCCTAACCCGAACCCTAACCCTAACCCTAATCCTAACCCGAACCTGAACCCTAACCCTAACCCTAACCCTAACCCTAACACTAAACCTAACCCGAAACCTAACCCTAGCCCGAACCCTAACCCGAACCCTAACCCGAACCCTAACACTAAACCTAACCCTAACCCTAACCTAACCCTAATCCGAACCCTAACCCTAACCCGAACCCTAACCCTAACACTAACCCCTAACCCTAACCCGAAACCTAACCCTAACCCTAACCCGAACCCGAACCCTAACCCTAACCCTTACCCGAACCCGAATCCTTACCCGAACACTAAACCTAACCCTAACCCGAACCCTAACCCTAACACGAACCCTAACCGTAACCCGAAACCGAACCCTAACCCTACCCCTAAACCTAACCCGCACCCTAAACCTAACCTGAACCCGAACACTAACTCTAAACCTAAACCTAAACGTAACCCTAACCCAAACCCTAACCCTAACCCGAACCCGAAACCTAACCCTAAACCTAACCCTAACCCTAACCCTAACGCTAACACCAAACCTAACCCTAACACTAACCCTAACCCTAACCCGAACCCTAACCCTAACCCTAAACCTAACACTAACCCGAACACAAACCCTAACCCGAACCCTACCCCTAACCCTAATCCGAAACCTAACCCTAACCCTAAACCTAACACTAACCTGAACCCGAACCCTAACCCTAACCCTAACCCGAACCCTAACCTTAACCCTAAACCGAACCCTAACCCGAAACCGAACCCTAACCCTAACCCTAACCAGAACCCTAACCCTAACCCTAACCCGAACCCTAAACCTAGCCCGAACCCTAACCCTAACCCGAACCCGAAACCGAACACTAAACCTAACCCGAACCCTAAACCTAACCCTAACCCTAACCCGAACCCTAACCCAAACCCGAACCCTAAGACGAACCCGAACCCTAACCCTAACCCGAACACGAACCCTAACCCTAAACCGAACCCTAACCCTAACCCTAACCCGAACCCTAAACCTAACCCTAACCCGAACCCTAACCCTAACCCGAAACCTAACCCTAACCCTAACCCGAATCCTATCCCTAACCCTAACCCGGACCCTAAGCCGAAACCTAACCCTAAACCGAACCCTAACCCGAAACCTAAATCTAACCCTAAGCCTAACACAAACACTAACCCTAACCCTAATCCGAACCCTAACCCTAACCCTAACCGTAACCCAAACCTAACCCGAACCCTAACCATAACCCTAACCCGAACACTAACCCTAACCCGAACCCGAAACCTAACCCTAACCGTAAACCTAACCCTAACCCTAAACCTAACACCAAAACTAACGCTAACACTAACCCTAACCCTAACCCGAACCCTAACCCTAACCCTAAACCTAACACTAACCCGAACACGAACCCTAACCTGAACCCTACCCCTAAACCTAATCCGAACCCTAACCCTAACCCTAAACCTAACACTAACCTGAACCCGAACCCTAACCCTAACCCTAACCCGAAACCTAACCCTAACCCTAAACCGAACCCTAACCCTAACCCGAACCCTAACACTAACCCTAACCAGAACCCTAACCCTAACCCTAACCCGAACCCTAACCCTAGCCCGAACCCTAACCCTAACCCGAACCCGAACCCGAACCCTAAACCTAACCCGAACCCTAAACCTAACCCTAACCCTAACCCGAACCCTAACCCAAACCCGAACCCTAACACGAACCCGAACCCTAACCCTAACCCGAACACGAACCCTAACCCTAAACCGAACCCTAACCCTAACCCTAACCCGAACCCTAAACCTAACCCTAACCCGAACCCTAACCCTAACCCGAAACCTAACCCTAACCCTAACCCGAATCCTAACCCTAACCCTAACCCGAACCCTAACCCGAAACCTAAACCTAACCCTAAGCCTAACACAAACACTAAACCTAACCCTACACCGAACCCTAACCCTAACCCTAACCCTAACCCAAACCTAACCCGAACCCTAACCATAACCCTAACCCGAACACTAACCCTAAACCTAACCCTAACCCTAACCCGAACCCTAACCCTTAACCCCAAACATAACCCTAACCCTAACCCGAACCCGAACCCTAACCCTAAGCCTAACCCCTAACCCTAACCCTAACCCTAACCCGAACCCTAAACCTAACCCTAACCCTAACCCTAACCCGAACCCGAACACTAACCCGAACCCTAACCCTAACCCTAATCCGAACCCTAACTCTAACCCTAACCCTAACCCTAACCCGCACCCTAACCCTAACCCTAACCCGAACCCTATCCCCTAACCCGAATCCGAACCCGAAACCGAACCCTAACCCTACCCCGAACCCGAACCCGAACCCTAACCCTAACCCGAAACCTAACCCTAACCCTAATCCTAACCCGAACCCGAACCCTAACCCTAACCCTAACCCTAACCCTAACACTAAACCTAACCCGAAACCTAACCCTAGCCCGAACCCTAACCCGAACCCTAACCCGAACCCTAACACTAAACCTAACCCTAACCCTAACCTAACCCTAATCCGAACCCTAACCCTAACCCGAACCCTAACCCTAACACTAACCCCTAACCCTAACCCGAAACCTAACCCTAACCCTAACCCGAACCCGAACCCTAACCCTAACCCTTACCCGAACCCGAATCCTAACCCGAACACTAAACCTAACCCTAACCCGAACCCTAACCCTAACACGAACCCTAACCGTAACCCGAAACCAAACCCTAACCCTACCCCTAAACCGACCCGCACCCTAACCCTAACCTGAACCCGAACACTAACTCTAAACCTAACCCTAAACGTAACCCTAACCCAAACCCTAACCCTAACCCGAACCCGAAACCTAACCCTAAACCTAACCCTAACCCTAACCCTAACGCTAACACCAAACCTAACCCTAACACTAACCCTAACCCTAACCCGAACCCTAACCCTAACCCTAAACCTAACACTAACCCGAACACAAACCCTAACCCGAACCCTACCCCTAACCCTAATCCGAAACCTAACCCTAACCCTAAACCTAACACTAACCTGAACCCGAACCCTAACCCTAACCCTAACCCGAACCCTAACCTTAACCCTAAACCGAACCCTAACCCGAAACCGAACCCTAACCCTAACCCTAACCAGAACCCTAACCCTAACCCTAACCCGAACCCTAACCCTAGCCCGAACCCTAACCCTAACCCGAACCCGAAACCGAACCCTAAACCTAACCCGAACCCTAAACCTAACCCTAACCCTAACCCGAACCCTAACCCAAACCCGAACCCTAAGATGAACACGAACCCTAACCCTAACCCGAACACGAACCCTAACCCTAAACCGAACCCTAACCCTAACCCTAACCCTAACACGAACCCTAACCCTAACCCGAACCCGAACCCTAACCCTAACACTAAACCTAACCCGCACCCAAACCCTAACCCTAACCTGAACCCGAAACCTAACACTAACCCTAAACCTAACCCTGACCCTAACCCGAACCCTAACCCTAAACCGAACCCTAACCCTAAAACGAACCCGAACCCGTACCCTAAACCTAACCCGAACCCTAACCCTAACCCGAACCCTAACCCTAACCCTAACCCTAACCCTAACCCGAACACTAACCCTAACCCTAACCCTAACCCTAACCCGAATCCTAACCCTAACCCGAACCCCAACCCTAAACCTAACCCGAACCCGAACCCCAACCCTAACCCTAACCCGAACGCGAACCCTAACCCTAACCCGAACCCTAAACCTAACCCTAACCCTAACCCGAACCCTTACCCTAACCCTAACCCGAACCCTCACCCGACCCTAACCCTAACCCTAAACCGAAACCCAACCCTAACCCTAGCCCGAACCCGAACCCTAACCCTAAACCTAAACCGAACCCTAACCCTAACCCTAACCCGAAACCTAACCCTAACCCGAATCCTAACCCTAACCCTAACCCTAACCCGAACCCAAAACCTAACCCTAACCCTAACCCTAAACCGAAACCTAACCCTAGCCCTAACACTAACCCGAACCCTAACCCGAAACCTAACACTAAACCTAACCCTAACCCTAACCCGAACCCTAAACCTAACCCTAACCGGAACCCTAACCCTAACCCTAACCCGAACCCGAACCCTAACCCTTTACCCGAATCCTAACCCTAACCCGAACACTAACCCGAACCCTAACCCTAACCCTAACCCTGAACCCGAAACCTAACCCTAACCCTAACCCTAATCCGAACCCTAAACCGAACCCTAACCCAAACCCCAACCCTAACCCTAACCCGAACCCGAACCCTAACCCTAATCCTAAACCGAACCCTAACCCTAACCCGAACCCTAACCCTAAACCTAACCCTAACCCGAACCCTAACCCTAACCCTAACGCGACCCCTAACCCGAACCCTAACACGAACCCTAAACCTAACCCTAACCCTAACCCTAACCCGAACTCTAACCCTAACCCTAACCCGAACCCTAACCCTAACCCGAACACCAACCCGAAACCTAACCCTAACCCTAACCCGAACCCTAACCCTAACCCAAACCCTAACCCTACCTTAACACGAACCCTACCCTAACCCTAACCCGAACCCTAACCGTAACCCGAACCCTAACCGTAACACGAACCATAACCCTAACCCTAACCCTAACCCGAACCCTAACACGAACCCTAACCCTAACCCTAAACTGAACACTAACCCCTAACCCCAACCCGAACCCGAACACTAACCCGAACCCTAACCCTAACCCTAACCCGAACCCTAACCCTAACCTGAACCCTAAACCTAACCCTAACCCGAACCCTAACCCTAACCCTATCCCGAACCCTAACCGTAACCCGAACCCTAACCCTAACCCTAACCCTAACCCTAACCCGAACACTAACCCTAACCCTAACCCGAACCCTAACCCGAACCCTACCCCTAACCCTAACCTGAACACTAACACCTAACCCTAACCCGAACCCGAACCCTAACCCGAACCCTAACCCTAACCCTAACCCGAACCATAACCCTAACCCTAACCCTAAACCTATCCCTAACCCGACCCTAACCCTAACCCTAACTCTAACCCTAAACCTAACCCTAACCCGAACCCTAACCCTAACCCGAACCCTAACCCGAACCCTAAACAGAACCCTAACCCTAACCCTAACCTAACCCTAATCCGAACCCTACACCTAACCCTAACCCTAACCCTAACACTAACACCTAGCCCTAACCCGAAACCTAACCCTAACCCTAACCCGAACCCGAACCCTAACCCCTAACCCTAACCCGAACCCGAACCCTAAACCTAACCCTAACCCTAACCCTAACCCAAACCCGAACCCTAACCCTAACCCGAACCCTAACACTAACCCTAACCCTAACCCGAAACCGAACCCTAACCCGAACCCTAACCCTAACCCTAACCCGAACCCTAACCCTAACACGAACCCTAACCCTAACCCGAACCCGAACCCTAACCCTAACCCTAAACCTAACCCGCACCCTAACCCTATCCCGAACCCGAACCCTAACTGAACCCGAAACCTAACCCTAACCCTAACCCTAACCCTAACCCTAACCCTAAACCCAACCCTAACACTAACACTAACCCTAACACTAACCCGAACCCTAACCCTAACCCGAACCCGAACCCTAACTCTAACCCTAACCCTAAACGTAGCCCTAACCCAAACCCTAACTCTAACCCGAACCCGAAACCTAACACTAACCCTAACCCTAACTCTAACCTTAACCCTAACACCAAACCTAACCCTAACACTAACCCTAACACTAACCCGAACCCTAACCCTAACCCGAACCCTATCCCCTAACCCGAATCCGAACCCGAACCCGAACCCTAACCCTACCCCGAACCCGAACCCGAACCCTAACCCTAACCCGAACCCTAACCCTAACCCTAATCCTAACCCGAACCCGAACCCTAACCCTAACCCTAACCCTAACCCTAACACTAAACCTAACCCGAAACCTAACCCTACCCCGAACCCTAACCCGAACCCTAACCCGAACCCTAACACTAAACCTAACCCTAACCCTAACCTAACCCTAATCCGAACCCTAACCCTAACCCGAACCCTAACCCTAACACTAACACCTAACCCTAACCCGAAACCTAACCCTAACCCTAACCCGAACCCGAATCCTTACCCGAACACTAAACCTAACCCTAACCCGAACCCTAACCCTAACACGAACCCTAACCGTAACCCGAAACCGAACCCTAACCCTACCCCTAAACCTAACCCGCACCCTAACCCTAACCTGAACCCGAACACTAACTCTAAACCTAACCCTAAACGTAACCCTAACCCAAACCCTAACCCTAACCAGAACCCGAAACCTAACCCTAAACCTAACCCTAACCCTAACCCTAACGCTAACACCAAACCTAACCCTAACACTAACCCTAACCCTAACCCGAACCCTAACCCTAACCCTAAACCTAACACTAACCCGAACACAAACCCTAACCCGAACCCTACCCCTAACCCTAATCCGAAACCTAACCCTAACCCTAAACCTAACACTAACCTGAACCCGAACCCTAACCCTAACCCTAACCCGAACCCTAACCTTAACCCTAAACCGAACCCTAACCCGAAACCGAACCCTAACCCTAACCCTAACCAGAACCCTAACCCTAACCCTAACCCGAACCCTAACCCTAGCCCGAACCCTAACCCTAACCCGAACCCGAAACCGAACCCTAAACCTAACCCGAACCCTAAACCTAACCCTAACCCTAACCCGAACCCTAACCCAAACCCGAACCCTAAGACGAACCCGAACCCTAACCCTAACCCGAACACGAACCCTAACCCTAAACCGAACCCTAACCCTAACCCTAACCCGAACCCTAAACCTAACCCTAACCCGAACCCTAACCCTAACCCGAAACCTAACCCTAACCCTAACCCGAATCCTATCCCTAACCCTAACCCGGACCCTAAGCCGAAACCTAACCCTAAACCGAACCCTAACCCGAAACCTAAATCTAACCCTAAGCCTAACACAAACACTAACCCTAACCCTAATCCGAACCCTAACCCTAACCCTAACCGTAACCCAAACCTAACCCGAACCCTAACCATAACCCTAACCCGAACACTAACCCTAACCCGAACCCGAAACCTAACCCTAACCGTAAACCTAACCCTAACCCTAAACCTAACACCAAAACTAACGCTAACACTAACCCTAACCCTAACCCGAACCCTAACCCTAACCCTAAACCTAACACTAACCCGAACACGAACCCTAACCTGAACCCTACCCCTAAACCTAATCCGAACCCTAACCCTAACCCTAAACCTAACACTAACCTGAACCCGAACCCTAACCCTAACCCTAACCCGAAACCTAACCCTAACCCTAAACCGAACCCTAACCCTAAACCGAACCCTAACACTAACCCTAACCAGAACCCTAACCCTAACCCTAACCCGAACCCTAACCCTAGCCCGAACCCTAACCCTAACCCGAACCCGAACCCGAACCCTAAACCTAACCCGAACCCTAAACCTAACCCTAACCCTAACCCGAACCCTAACCCAAACCCGAACCCTAACACGAACCCGAACCCTAACCCTAACCCGAACACGAACCCTAACCCTAAACCGAACCCTAACCCTAACCCTAACCCGAACCCTAAACCTAACCCTAACCCGAACCCTAACCCTAACCCGAAACCTAACCCTAACCCTAACCCGAATCCTAACCCTAACCCTAACCCGAACCCTAACCCGAAACCTAAACCTAACCCTAAGCCTAACACAAACACTAACCCTAACCCTACACCGAACCCTAACCCTAACCCTAACCCTAACCCAAACCTAACCCGAACCCTAACCATAACCCTAACCCGAACACTAACCCTAAACCTAAACCTAACCCTAACCCGAACCCTAACCCTTACCCCCAAACATAACCCTAACCCTAACCCGAACCCGAACCCTAACCCTAAGCCTAACCCCTAACCCTAACCCTAACCCTAACCCGAACCCTAAACCTAACCCTAACCCTAACCCTAACCCGAACCCGAACACTAACCCGAACCCTATCCCCTAACCCGAATCCGAACCCGAACCCGAACCCTAACCCTACCCCGAACCCGAACCCGAACCCTAACCCTAACCCGAAACCTAACCCTAACCCTAATCCTAACCCGAACCCGAACCCTAACCCTAACCCTAACCCTAACCCTAACACTAAACCTAACCCGAAACCTAACCCTAGCCCGAACCCTAACCCGAACCCTAACCCGAACCCTAACACTAAACCTAACCCTAACCCTAACCTAACCCTAATCCGAACCCTAAACCTAACCCGAACCCTAACCCTAACACTAACCCCTAACCCTAACCCGAAACCTAACCCTAACCCTAACCCGAACCCGAACCCTAACCCTAACCCTTACCCGAACCCGAATCCTAACCCGAACACTAAACCTAACCCTAACCCGAACCCTAACCCTAACACGAACCCTAACCGTAACCCGAAACCAAACCCTAACCCTACCCCTAAACCTAACCCGCACCCTAACCCTAACCTGAACCCGAACACTAACTCTAAACCTAACCCTAAACGTAACCCTAACCCAAACCCTAACCCTAACCCGAACCCGAAACCTAACCCTAAACCTAACCCTAACCCTAACCCTAACGCTAACACCAAACCTAACCCTAACACTAACCCTAACCCTAACCCGAACCCTAACCCTAACCCTAAACCTAACACTAACCCGAACACAAACCCTAACCCGAACCCTACCCCTAACCCTAATCCGAAACCTAACCCTAACCCTAAACCTAACACTAACCTGAACCCGAACCCTAACCCTAACCCTAACCCGAACCCTAACCTTAACCCTAAACCGAAACCTAACCCGAAACCGAACCCTAACCCTAACCCTAACCAGAACCCTAACCCTAACCCTAACCCGAACCCTAACCCTAGCCCGAACCCTAACCCTAACCCGAACCCGAAACCGAACCCTAAACCTAACCCGAACCCTAAACCTAACCCTAACCCTAACCCGAACCCTAACCCAAACCCGAACCCTAAGACGAACCCGAACCCTAACCCTAACCCGAACACGAACCCTAACCCTAAACCGAACCCTAACCCTAACCCTAACCCTAACACGAACCCTAACCCTAACCCGAACCCGAACCCTAACCCTAACACTAAACCTAACCCGCACCCAAACCCTAACCCTAACCTGAACCCGAAACCTAACACTAACCCTAAACTTAACCCTGACCCTAACCCGAACCCTAACCCTAAACCGAACCCTAACCCTAAAACGAACCCGAACCCGTACCCTAAACCTAACCCGAACCCTAACCCTAACCCGAACCCTAACCCTAACCCTAACCCTAACCCGAACACTAACCCTAACCCTAACCCTAACCCTAACCCGAATCCTAACCCTAACCCGAACCCCAACCCTAAACCTAACCCGAACCCGAACCCCAACCCTAACCCTAACCCGAACGCGAACCCTAACCCTAACCCGAACCCTAAACCTAACCCTAACCCTAACCCGAACCCTTACCCTAACCCTAACCCGAACCCCCACCCGACCCTAACCCTAACCCTAACCCGAAACCCAACCCTAACCCTAGCCCGAACCCGAACCCTAACCCTAACCCTAAACCGAACCCTAACCCTAACCCTAACCCGAAACCTAACCCTAAACCGAATCCTAACCCTAACCCTAACCCTAACCCGAACCCAAAACCTAACCCTAACCCTAACCCTAAACCGAAACCTAACCCTAGGCCTAACCCTAACCCGAACCCTAACCCGAACCCTAACACTAAACCTAACCCTAACCCTAACCCGAACCCTAAACCTAACCCTAACCGGAACCCTAACCCTAACCCTAACCCGAACCCGAACCCTAACCCTTTACCCGAATCCTAACCCTAACCCGAACACTAACCCGAACCCTAACCCTAACCCTAACCCTGAACCCGAAACCTAACCCTAACCCTAACCCTAATCCGAACCCTAAACCGAACCCTAACCCAAACCCCAACCCTAACCCTAACCCGAACCCGAACCCTTACCCTAATCCTAAACCGAACCCTAACCCTAACCCGAACCCTAACCCTAAACCTAACCCTAACCCGAACCCTAACCCTAACCCTAACGCGACCCCTAACCCGAACCCTAACACGAACCCTAAACCTAACCCTAACCCTAACCCTAACCCGAACTCTAACCCTAACCCTAACCCGAACCCTAACCCTAACCCGAACACCAACCCGAAACCTAACCCTAACCCTAACCCGAACCCTATCCCTAACCCAAACCCTAACCCTACCTTAACACGAACCCTACCCTACCCCTAACCCGAACCCTAACCGTAACCCGAACCCTAACCGTAACACGAACCATAACCCTAACCCTAACCCTAACCCGAACCCTAACCCGAACCCTAACCCTAACCCTAAACTGAACACTAACCCCTAACCCCAACCCGAAACCGAACACTAACCCGAACCCTAACCCTAACCCTAACCCGAACCCTAACCCTAACCTGAACCCTAAACCTAACCCTAACCCGAACCCTAACCCTAACCCTATCCCGAACCCTAACCGTAACCCGAACCCTAACCCTAACCCTAACCCTAACCCGAACACTAACCCTAACCCTAACCCGAACCCTAACCCGAACCCTACCCCTAACCCTAACCTGAACACTAACACCTAACCCTAACCCGAACCCGAAACCTAACCCGAACCCTAACCCTAACCCTAACCCGAACCATAACCCTAACCCTAACCCTAAACCTATCCCTAACCCGACCCTAACCCTAACCCTAACTCTAACCCTAAACCTAACCCTAACCCGAACCCTAACCCTAACCCGAACCCTAACCCGAACCCTAAACAGAACCCTAACCCTAACCCTAACCTAACCCTAATCCGAACCCTACACCTAACCCTAACCCTAACCCTAACACTAACACCTAGCCCTAACCCGAAACCTAACCCTAACCCTAACCCGAACCCGAACCCTAACCCCTAACCCTAACCCGAACCCGAACCCTAAACCTAACCCTAACCCTAACCCTAACCCGAACCCGAACCCTAACCCTAACCCGAACCCTAACACTAACCCTAACCCTAACCCGAAACCGAACCCTAACCCGAACCCTAACCCTAACCCTAACCCGAACCCTAACCCTAACACGAACCCTAACCCTAACCCGAACCCGAACCCTAACCCTAACCCTAAACCTAACCCGCACCCTAACCCTATCCCGAACCCGAACCCTAACTGAACCCGAAACCTAACCCTAACCCTAACCCTAACCCTAACCCTAACCCCAACCCTAACACTAACACTAACCCTAACACTAACCCGAACCCTAACCCTAACCCGAACCCGAACCCTAACTCTAACCCTAACCCTAAACGTAGCCCTAACCCAAACCCTAACTCTAACCCGAACCCGAAACCTAACACTAACCCTAACCCTAACTCTAACCTTAACCCTAACACCAAACCTAACCCTAACACTAACCCTAACATTAACCCGAACCCTAACCCTAACCCTAACCCTAACACTAACCCGAACACGAACCGTAACACGAAACCTACCCCTAACCCTAATCCGAACACTAACCCTAACCCTAAACCTAACACTAACCCGAACCCGAACCCTAACCTTAACCCTAAACCGAACCCTAACCCTAACCCGAACCCTAATCCTAACCCGAAACCTAACACTAACCCTAACCCGAACCCGAACCCTAACCCTAACCCTAACCCGAACCCTAACCCTAACCTGAACCCTAACCCTGATCCTAACCCGAACCCTAACCCTAACCCTAACCCGAAACCTAACCCTAACCCGAACCCTAACCCTAAACCGAACCCGAACACGAACCCTAAACCTAACCCGAACACGAACCCTAACCCTAACCCGAACCCTAACACAAACCCAAACCCTAACACGAACCCGAAAACTAACCCTAACCCGAACACGAACACGAAACCTAACCCTAACCCGAACCCTAACCCTAACCCTAACCCGAACCCTAAACCTAAACCTAACCCGAACCCTAACCCTAACCCGAAACCTAAACCTAACCCTAACCCGAATCCTAACACTAACCATAACCCGAACCCTAACCCGAACCCTAACCCTAACCCTAACCCTAACACAAACCCTAACCCTAACCCTAACCCGAACCCTAACCCGAACCCTAAACCTAACCCTAACACAAACCCTAACCCTAACCCTAACCCGAACCCTAAACGTAACCCTAACCCTAACTCGAACCCTAACCCTAACCCTAACCCGAACCCTAACCCTAACCCTAACCCTAACACGAACACTAACCCTAAACCTAACCCTAACCCTAATCCGAAACCTAACGCTAATCCGAACCCTAAACCTAACCCTACCCCTAACCCTAACCCTAAACCCTAACCCTAACCCTAACCCGAATCCTAACCCTAACCCTAACCCTAACCCGAACCCAAACCCTAAACCTAATCCTAACCCTAACCCGAATCCTAACACTAACCCGAACCCTAACCCTAAACCTAACCCGAACCCGAACCCCAACCCTAACCCTAACCCAAACGCGAACCCTAACCCTAACCCGAACCCTAAACCTAACCCTAACCCTAACCCGAACCCTAACCCTAACCCTAACCCGAACCCTCACCCGACCCTAACCCTAACCCTAACCCAAAACCCAACCCTAACCCTAGTCCTAACCCGAACCCTAACCCTAACCCTAAACCGAAACCTAACCCTAACCCGAACCCTAACCCTAACCCTAACACTAACCCGAACCCGAACCCTAACCCTAACCCGACCCCTAACCCGAACCCTAACACGAACCCTAAACCTAACCCTAACCCTAACCCTAACCCGAACTCTAACCCTAACCCTAACCCAAACCCTAACCCTAACCCGAACCCTAACCCGAACCCTAACCCGAACCCTAACCCTAACCCGAACCCTTACCCTAACCCTAACCCTAACCCGAACCCTAACCCTAACCCTAACACTAACCCGAACCCGAACCCTAACCCTAACCCGACCCCTAACCCGAACCCTAACACGAACCCTAAACCTAACCCTAACCCTAACCCTAACCCGAACTCTAACCCTAACCCTAACCCAAACCCTAACCCTAACCCGAACCCTAACCCGAACCCTAACCCTAACCCTAACCCTAACCCTAACCCTAACCCGAACCCTAACCCTAACCCTAACCCTAAAACGAACACTAACCCTAAACCTAACCCTAACCCTAATCCGAAACCTAACGCTAATCCGAACCCTAAACCTAACCCTACCCCTAACCCTAACCCTAAACCCTAACCCTAACCCTAACCCGAATCCTAACCCTAACCCTAACCCTAACCCGAACCCAAACCCTAACCCTAATCCTAACCCTAACCCGAATCCTAACACTAACCCGAACCCTAACCCTAAACCTAACCCGAACCCGAACCCCAACCCTAACCCTAACCCGAACGCGAACCCTAACCCTAACCCGAACCCTAAACCTAACCCTAACCCTAACCCGAACCCTAACCCTAACCCTAACCCGAACCCTCACCCGACCCTAACCCTAACCCTAACCCGAAACCCAACCCTAACCCTAGTCCTAACCCGAACCCTAACCCTAACCCTAAACCGAAACCTAACCCTAACCCGAACCCTAACCCTAACCCTAACACTAACCCGAACCCGAACCCTAACCCTAACCCGACCCCTAACCCGAACCCTAACACGAACCCTAAACCTAACCCTAACCCTAACCCTAACCCGAACTCTAACCCTAACCCTAACCCAAACCCTAACCCTAACCCGAACCCTAACCCGAACCCTAACCCGAACCCTAACCCTAACCCTAACCCTAACACTAACCCGAACACGAACCCTAACACGAAACCTACCCGTAACCCTAATCCGAACACTAACCCTAACCCTAAACCTAACACTAACCCGAACCCGAACCCTACCCTTAACCCTAAACCGAACCCTAACCCTAACCCGAACACTAACCCTAACCTGAAACCTAACCCTAACCCTAACCCGAACCCGAACCCGAACCCTAACCCTAACCCTAACCCGAACCCTAACCCTAACCTGAACCCTAACCCTGACCCTAACCCGAACCCTAACCCTAACCCTAACCCGAACCCTAACCCTAACACGAACCCTAACCCTAAACCGAACCCGAACCCGAACCCTAAACCTAACCCGAACCCTAACCCTAACCCTAACACTAACCCGAACCCTAACCCAAACCCGAACCCTAACACGAACCCAAACCCTAACCCTAACCCGAACACGAACCCTAACCCTAACCCGAACCCTAACCCTAACCCTAACCCGAACCCTAAACCTAACCCTAACCCGAACCCTAACCCTAACCCGAAACCTAACCCTAACCCTAACCCGAATCCTAACCCTAACCCTAACTCGAACCCTAACCCGAACCCTAACCCTAAACCTAACCCTAACACAAACCCTAAACCTAACCCTAACCCGAACCCTAAACCTAACCCTAACCCGAACCATAACCCTAACCCTAACCCTAACCCTAACTCGAACCCTAACCCTAACCATAACCCTAACCCGAACACTAACCCTAAACCTAACCCTAACCCTAATCCCAAACCTAACGCTAATCCGAACCCTAAACCTAACCCTACCCCTAACCCGAACCCTAACCCTAACCCTAACCCGAAACGTAACCCTAACCTGAACCCTAAAACTAACCCTAACCCGAACCCTAACCCTAACCCTAACCCAAACCCTAACCTTAACCCGAACCCTAAACCTAACACGAACCCTAACCCTAACCCTAACCCGAAACGTAACCCGAACCCTAACCCGAACCCTAACCCGAACCCTAACCGTAACCCTAACCTGAAAACTAACCCCTAAACCTAACCCGAACCCGAACCCTAACCCGAACCCTAACCCTACCCGAACCCAAACCCTAAACCTAACCCTAAACCTAACCCTAACCCGAACCCTAACCCTAACCCTAACTCTAACTCTAAACCTAACCCTAACCCGAACCCTAACCCAAATCCGAACCCTAACCCGAACCCTAACCAGAACCCTAACCGTAACCCTAACCTAACCCTAATCCGAAACCTAACCCTAACCCTAACCCTAACCCTAACACTAACCCCTAACCCTAACCCGAAACCTAACCCTAACCCTAACCCGAACCCGAACCCTAACCCTAACCCGAATCCTAAACCTAACCCTAACCCGAACCCGAATCCTAACCCGAACACTAAACATAACCCTAACCCGAACCCTAACCCTAACACGAACCCTAACCGTAACCCGAAACCGAACCGTAACCCTACCCCTAAACCTAACCCGCACCCTAACCCTAACCTGAACCTGAACACTAACTCTAACCCTAACCCTAAACGTAACCCTAACCCAAACCCTAACCCTAACCCGAACCCGAAACCTAACCCTAACCCTAACCCTAACCCTAACCCTAACCCTAACACCAAACCTAACGCTAACACTAACCCTAACCCTACCCGAACCCTAACCCTAACCCTAACACTAACCCGAACACGAACCCTAACCCGAACCCTACCCCTAACCCTAATCCGAACCCTAACCCTAACCCTAAACCTAACACTAACCTGAACCCGAACCCTAACTATAACCCTAACCCGAACCCTAACCCTAACCCTAAACCGAACCCTAAACCTAACCCGAACCCTAAACCTAACCAGAACCCTAACCCTAACCCTAACCTGAACCCTAACCCTAGCCCGAACCCTAACCCTAACCCGACCCGAACCCGAACCCTAAACCTAACCCGAACCCTAAACCTAACCCTAACCCTACCCCGAACCCTAACCCAAACCCGAACCCTAACACGAACCCGAACCCTAACCCTAACCCGAACACGAACCCTAACACTAAACCGAACCCTAACCCTAACCCTAACCCGAACCCTAAACCTAACCCTAACCCTAAACCTAACCCGAACCCGAACCCTAACCCGAACCCTAACCCTAACCCTAATCCGAACCCTAACTCTAACCCTAACCCTAACCCTAACCGGAACCCTAACCCTAACCCTAACCCGAACCCTATCCCGTAACCGGAATCCGAACCTGAACCCGAACCCTAAACCTACCCCGAACCCGAACCCGAACCCTAACCCTAACCCGAACCCTAACCCTAAACCTAATCCTAACCCGAACCCGAACCCTAAACCTAACCCTAACACTAACCCTAACACTAAACCTAACCCGAAACCTAACCCTAGCCCTAACCCTAACCCGAACCCAAACCCGAACCCTAACACTAAACCTAACCCTAAGCCTAACCCGAACCCTAAACCTAACCCTAACCGGAACCCTAACCCTAACCCTAACCCGAACCCGAACCCTAACCCTTTACCCGAATCCTAACCCTAACCCGAACACTAACCCGAACCCTAACCCTAACCCTAACCCCGAACCCGAACCCTAACCCTAACCCTAACCCTAACCCGAACCCTAAACCGAACCCTAACCCTAACCCTAACCCGAACCCTAACCCTAACCCGAACCCTAACCCGAACCCGAACCCTAACCGTAACCCGAACCCTAACCGTAACACGAACCATAACCCTAACCCTAATCCTAACCTGAACCCTAACACTAAACCTAACCCGAACCCTAATCCGAACCCTAACCCTAACCCTAACCTGAACACTACCCCTAACCCCAACCCGAACCCGAACCTAACCCGAACCCTAACCCTAACCTTAACCCGAACCCTAACCCTAACCTGAACCCTAAACCTAACCGTAACCCGAACCCTAACCCTAACCCTATCCCGAACCCTAACCGTAACCCGAACCCTAACCCTAACCCTAACCCTAACCCGAACACTAACCCTAACCATAACTCGAACCCTAACCCATACCCTACCTCAAACCCTAACCTGAACACTAACACCTAACCCTAACCCAAACCCGAACCCTAACCCGAACCCTAACCCTAACCCTAACCCGAACCCTAACCCTAACCCTAACCCTAAACGTAACCCTAACCCGAACCCTAACCCTAACCCTAACTCTAACCCTAAACCTAACCCTAAACCGAACCCTAACCCTAACCCGAACCCTAACCCGAACCCTAAACAGAACCATAACCCTAACGCTAACCTAACCCTAATCCGAACCCTAACCCTAACCCTAACCCTAACCCTAACCCTAACCCTAACACTAACACCTAACCCTAACCCGAAACCTAACCCTAACCCTAACCCGAACCCGAACCCTAACCCCTAACCCTAACCCGAACCCGAACCCTAAACCTAACCCTAACCCTAACCCTAACCCGAACCCGAACCCTAACCCTAACCCGAACCCTAACCCTAACCCTAACCCTAACCCGAACCCGAACCCTAACCCGAACCCTAACCCTAACCCGAACCCTAACCCTAACACAAACCCTAACCCTAACCCGAACCCGAACCCTAACCCTAAACCTAACCCGCACCCTAACCCTAACCTGATCCCGAACCCTAACTGAAACCGAAACCTAAACCTAACCCTAACCCTAACCCTAACCCTAACCCTAACCCTAACCCCAAACCTAACACTAACACTAACCCTAACACTAACCCGAACCCTAACCCTAACCCGAACCCGAACCCTCACTTTAACCCGAACCCTAAACCTAACCCTAACCCAAACCCTAACCCTAACCCGAACCCTAACCCGAACCCTAACCCTAACCTGAAACCTAACCCGAACCCTAACCCGAACCCGAACCCGAACCCTAACCCTAACCCTAACCCGAACCCTAACCCTAACCTGAACCCTAACCCTGACCCTAACCCGAACCCTAACCCTAACCCTAACCCGAACCCTAAACCTAACCCGAACCCTAACCCTAAACCGAACCCGAACCCGAACCCTAAACCTAACCCGAACCCTAACCCTAACCCTAACCCTAACCCGAACCCTAACCCAAACCCGAACCCTAACACGAACCCAAACCCTAAACCTAACCCTAACCCGAACCCTAACCCTAACCCTAACCCTAACCCTAACCCTAACCCGAACACTAACCCTAAACCTAACCCTAACCCTAATCCCAAACCTAACGCTAATCCGAACCCTAAACCTAACCCTACCCCTAACCCTAACCCTAAACCCTAACCCTAACCCTAACCCGAATCCTACACCCTAACCCTAACCCTAACCCGAACCCAAACCCTAACCCTAACCCTAACCCTAACATGAATCCTAACCCTAACCCGAACACTAAACCTAAACCTAACCCGAACACGAACCCCAACCCTAACCCTAACCCGAACGCGAACCCTACCCTAACCCGAACCCTAAACCTAACCCTAACCCTAACCCGAACCCTAACCCTAACCCTAACCAGAACCCTCACCCGACCCTAAACCTAACCCTAACCCGAACCCTAACCCTAACCCTAAACCTAGCCCGAACCCGAACTCTAACCCTAACCCTAAACCGAACCCTAACCCTAACCCGAACCCTAACCCTAACCCTAACCCTAACCCGAAACCTAACCCTAACCCTAACCCGACCCCTAACCCGAACCCTAACACGAACCCTAAACCTAACCCTAAACCTAACCCTAACCCGAACTCTAACCCTAACCCTAACCCAAACCCTAACCCTAACCCGAACCCTAACCCTAACCCTAACCCGAAACGTAACCCTAACCTGAACCCTAAAACTAACCCTAACCCGAACCCTAACCCTAACCCTAACCCAAACCCTAACCTTAACCTGAACCCTAAACCTAACACGAACCCTAACCCTTACCCTAACCCGAACCATAACCCGAACCCTAACCCGAACCCTAACCCGAACCCTAACCGTAACCCTAACCTGAACACTAACCCCTAACCCTAACCCGAACCCGAACCCTAACCCGAACCCTAACCCTACCCGAACCCTAACCCTAACCCTAGCCCTAAACCTAACCCTAACCCGAACCCTAACCCTAACCCTAACTCTAACCCTAAACCTAACCCTAACCCGAACCCTAACCCAAATCCGAACCCTAACCCGAACCCTAACCAGAACCCTAACCCTAACCCTAACCTAACCCTAATCTGAAACCTAACCCTAACCCTAACCCTAACCCTAACACTAACCCCTAACCCTAACCCGAAACCTAACCCTAACCCTAACCCGAACCCGAACCCTAACCCTAACCCGAATCCTAACCTTAACCCTAACCCGAACCCGAATCCTAACCCGAACACTAAACCTAACCCTAATCCGAACCCTAACCCTAACACGAACCCTAACTGAAACCCGAAACCGAACCCTAACCCTACCCCTAAACCTAACCCGCACCCTAACCCTAACCTGAACCCGAACACTAACTCTAACCCTAACCCTAAACGTAACCCTAACCCAAACCCTAACCCTAACCCGAACCCGAAAACTAACCCTAACCCTAACCCTAACCCTAACCCTAACACCAAACCTAACGCTAACACTAACCCTAACCCTAACCCGAACCCTAACCCTAACCCTAACACTAACCCGAACACGAACCCTAACCCGAACCCTACCCCTAACCCTAATCCGAACCCTAACCCTAACCCTAAACCTAACACTAACCTGAACCCGAACCCTAACCCTAACCCTAACCCGAACCCTAACCCTAACCCTAAACCGAACCCTAACCCTAACCCGAACCCTAACCCTAACCCTAACCAGAACCCTAACCCTAACCCTAACCTGAACCCTAACCCTAGCCCGAACCCTAACCCTAACCCGACCCGAACCCGAACCCTAAACCTAACCCGAACCCTAAATCTAACCCTAACCCTAACCCGAACCCTAACCCAAACCCGAACCCTAACACGAACCCGAACCCTAACCCTAACCCGAACACGAACCCTAACACTAAACCGAACCCTAACCCTAACCCTAACCCGAACCCTAAACCTAACCCTAACCCTAACCCTAACCCGAACCCGAACCCTGACCCGAACCCTAACCCTAACCCTAATCCGAACCCTAACTCTAACCCTAACCCTAAACCTAACCGGAACCCTAACCCTAACCCTAACCCGAACCCTATCCCCTAACCCGAATCCGAACCCGAACCCGAACCCTAACCCTACCCCGAACCCGAACCCGAACCCTAACCCTAACCCGAACCCTAACCCTAACCCTAATCCTAACCCGAACCCGAACCCTAAACCTAACCCTAACACTAACCCTAACACTAAACCTAACCCGAAACCTAACCCTAGCCCTAACCCTAACCCGAACCCAAACCCGAACCCTAACACTAAACCTAACCCTAAGCCTGACCCGAACCCTAAACCTAACCCTAACCGGAACCCTAACCCTAACCCTAACCCTTTACCCGAATCCTAACCCTAACACGAACACTAACCCGAACACTAACCCTAACCCTAACCCCGAACCCGAACCCGAAACCTAACCCTAACCCTAACCCGAACCCTAAACCTAACACCAAACCTAACGCTAACACTAACCCTAACCCTAACCCTAACCCTAACCCTAACCCGAACTCTAACCCTAACCCTAACCCGAACCCTAACCCTAACCCGAACCCTAACCCGAACCTAACCCTAACCCTAACCCGAACCCTAACCCTAACCCAAACCCTAACCCTACCTTAACCCGAACCCTAACCCTAACCCTAACCCGAACCCTAACCGTAACCCGAACCCTAACCGTAACACGAACCATAACCCTAACCCTAATCCTAACCTGAACCCTAACCCTAACCCTAACCCGAACCCTAATCCGAACCCTAACCCTAACCCTAACCTGAACACTAACCCCTAACCCCAACCCGAACCCGAACCCTAAACCGAAACCTAACCCTAACCGTAACCCGAACCCTAACCCTAACCCTAACCCTAACCCGAACACTAACCCTAACCCTAACCCGAAACCTAACCCGAACCCTACCCCTAACCCTAACCTGAACACTAACACCTAACCCTAACCCAAACCCGAACCCTAACCCGAACCAGAACCCTAACCCTAACCCGAACCCTAACCCTAACCCTAACCCTAAACCTAACCCTAACCCGAACCCTAACCCTAACCCTAACTCTAACCCTAAACCTAACCCTAAACCGAACCCTAACCCTAACCCGAACCCTAACCCGAACCCTAAACAGAACCATAACCCTAACGCTAACCTAACCCTAATCCGAACCCTAACCCTAACCCTCACTCTAACCCTAACCCTAAACCTAACCCTAACCCAAACCCTAACCATAAACTGAACCCGAAAACTAACACTAACCCTAACCCTAACCCTAACCCTAACACCAAACCTAACCCTAACACTAACCCTAAAACTAACCCGAACCCTAACCCTAACCCTAACCCTAACAGTAACCCGAACACGAACCCTAACACGAAACCTACCCCTAACCCTATTCCGAACACTAACCCTAACCCTAAACCTAACACTAACCCGAACCCGAATCCTAACCTTAACCCTAAACCGAACCCTAACCCTAACCAGAACCCTAACCCTAACCTGAACCCTAACCCTGACCCTAACCCGAACCCTAACCCTAACCCTAACCCAAACCCTAACCCGAACCCGAAACTTAACCCGAACCCTAACCCTAACCCTAATCCGAATCCTAACTCTAACACTAACCCTAACCCTAACCCGCACCCTAACCCTAACCCTAACCCGAACCCTATCCCCTAACCCGAATCCGAACCCGAACCCAAACCCTAACCCTACCCCGAACCCGAAACCGAACCCTAACCCTAACCCGAACCCTAACCCTAACCCTAATCCTAACCCGAACCCGAACCCTAACCCTAACCCTAACCCTAACCCTAACACTAAACCTAATCCGAAACCTAACCCTAGCCCTAACCCTAACCCGAACCCTAACCCGAACCCTAACACTAAACCTAACCCTAACCCTATCCTAACCCTAATCCGAACCCTAACCCTAACCCGAACCCTAACCCTAACACTAACCCCTAACCCTAACCCGAAACCTAACCCTAACCCTAACCCGAACCCGAACCCTAACCCTAACCCTAACCCGAACCCGAATCCTAACCCGAACACTAAACCTAACCCTAACCCGAACCCTAACCCTAACACGAACACTAACCGTAACCCGAAACCGAACCCTAACCCTACCCCTAAACCTAACCCGCACCCGAACCCTAACCTGAACCCGAACACTAACTCTAAACCTAACCCTAAACGTAACCCTAACCCAAACCCTAACACTAACCCGAACCCGAAACCTAACCCTAAACCTAACCCTAACCCTAACCCTAACCCTAACACCAAACCTAACCCTAACACTAACCCTAACCCTAACCCCAACCCTATCCCTAACCCTAAACCTAACACTAACCCGAACACAAACCCTAACCCGAACCCTACCACTAACCCTAATCCGAACCCTAACCCTAACCCTAAACCTAACACTAACCTGAACCCGAACCATAACACTAACCCTAACCCGAACCCTAACCTTAACCCTAAACCGAACCCTAACCCTAACCCGAACACTAACCCTAACCCTAACCAGAAACCTAACCCTAACCCTAACCCGAACCCTAACCCTAGCCCGAACCTAACCCTAACCCTAATCCGAACACGAACCCTAACCCTAAACCGAACCGTAACCCTAACCCTAACCCTAACACGAACCCTAACCCTAACCCGAACCCGAACCCTAACCCTAACCCTAAACCTAACCCGCACCCTAAACCTAACCCTAACCCGAACCGTAACTGAACCCGAAACCTAACCCTAATGCTAACCCTAACCCTAACCCTAACCCTAACCCTAACCCCTACCCTAACACTAACACTAACCCTAACACTAACCCGAACCCTAACCCTAACCCGAAACCGAACCCTAACTCTAACCCTAACCCTAAACCTAACCCTAACCCAAACCCTAACCCTAACCTGAACCCGAATCCTAACACTAACCCTAACCCTAACCCTGACCCTAACCCGAACCCTAACCCTAACCCGAACCCTAACCCTAAAACGAACCCGAACCCGTACCCTAAACCTAACCCGAACCCTAACCCTAACCCGAACCCTAACCCTAACCCTACCCTAACCCGAACACTAACCCTATACCTAACCCTAACCCTAATCCGAAGCCTAACGCTAATCCGAACCCTAAACCTAACACTACCCCTAACCCTAACCCTAAACCCTAACCCTAACCCTAACCCGAATCCTAACCCTAACCCTAACCCTACCCGAACCCAAACCCTAACCCTAACCCTAACCCTAACCCGAATCCTAACCCTAACCCGAACCCCAACCCTAAACATAACCCGAACCCGAACCCCAACCCTAACCCTAACCCGAACGCGAACCCTAACCCTAACCCGAACCCTAAACCTAACCCTAACCCTAACCCGAACCCTTACCCTAACCCTAACCCGAACCCTCACCCGACCCTAACCCTAAACCTAACCCGAAACCCAACCCTAACCCTAGCCCGAACCCGAACCCTAACCCTAACCCTAAACCGAACCCTAACCCTAACCCTAACCCGAAACCTAACCCTAACTGGAATCCTAACCCTAACCCTAACCCTAACCCGAACCCAAACCCTAACCCTAAACCTAACCCTAACCCTAACCCGAAACCTAACCCTAGCCCTAACCCTAACCCGAACCCTAACCCGAACCCTAACACTAAACCTAACCCTAACCCTAACCCGAACCCTAAACCTAACCCTACCCGGAACCCTAACCCTAACCCTAACCCGAACCCGAACCCTAACCCTTTACCCGAATCCTAACCCTAACCCGAACACTAACTCGAACCCTAACCCTATCCCTAACCCTGAACCCGAACCCTAACCCTAACCTAACCCTAATCCGAACCCTAAACCGAACCCTAACCCGAACCCCAACCCTAACCCTAACCCGAACACGAACCCTAACCTTAATCCTAAACAGAACCCTAACCCTAACCCGAACCCTAACCCTAAACCTAACCCTAACCCGAACCCTAACCCTAACCCTAACGCGACCCCTAACCCGAATCCTAACACGAACCATAAACCTAACCCTAACCCTAACCCTAACCCGAAATCTAACCCTAACACTAACCCGAACCCTAACCCTAACCCGAACACCAACCCGAACCCTAACCCTAACCCTAACCCGAACCCTAACCCTAACCCAAACCCTAACCCTACCTTAACCCGAACCCTAACCCTAACCCTAACCCGAACCCTAACCGTAACCCGAAACCTAACCGTAACACGAACCATAACCCTAACCCTAACCCTAACCCGAACCCTAACCCGAACCCTAAACCTAACCCTAACCTGAACACTAACCCCTAACCCCAACCCGAACCCGAACACTAACCCGAACCCTAACCCTAAACCTAACCCGAACCCTAACCCTAACCTGAACCCTAAACCTAACCTTAACCCGAACCCTAACCCTAACCCTATCCCGAACCCTAACCGTAACCCGAACCCTAACCCTAACACTAACCCTAACCCTAACCCGAACACTAACCCTAACCCTAACCCGAACCCTAACCCGAACCCTACCCCTAACCCTACCCTGAACACTAACACCTAACCCTAACCCGAACCCGAACCCTAACACGCACCCTAACCCTAACCCTAACCCGAACCATAACCCTAACCCTAACACTAAACCTAACCCTAACCCGAACCCTAACCCTAACCCTAACTCTAACCCTAAACCTAACCCTAAACCGAACCCTAACCCTAACCCGAACCCTAACCCGAACCCTAAACAGAACCCTAACCCTAACCCTAACCTAACCCTAATCCGAACCCTAACCCTAACCCTAACCCTAACCCTAACCCTAACCCTAACACTAACACCTAACCCTAACCCGAAACCTAACCCTAACCCTAACACGAACCCGAACCCTAACCCCTAACTCTAACCCGAACCCGAACCCTAAACCTAACCCTAACCCTAACCCTAACCCGAACCCGAACCCTAACCCTAACCCGAACCCTAACCCTAACCCTAACCCTAACCCGAAACCGAACCCTAACCCGAACCCTAACCCTAACCCTAACCCGAACCCTAACCCTAACACGAACCCTAACCCTAACCCGAACCCGAACACAAACCCTAACCCTAAACCTAACCCGCACCCTAACCCTAACCCGAACCCGAACCCTAACTGAACCCAAATCCTAACCCTAAACCTAACCCTAACCCTAACCCTAACCCCAACCCTAACACTAACACTAACCCTAACACTAACCCGAACCCTAACCCTAACCCGAACCCGAACCCTAACTCTAACCCTAACCCTAAACCTAACCCTAACCCAAACCCTAACTCTAACCCGAACCCGAAACCTAACACTAACCCTAACCCTAACCCTAACCCTAACCCTAACCCTAACACCTAACCTAACCCTAACACTAACCCTAACACTAACCCGAACCCTAACCCTAACCCTAATCCTAACCCTAACCTGAACACGAACCCTAACACGAAACCTACCCCTAACCCTAATCCGAACACTAACCCTAACCCTAAACCTAACACTAACCCGAACCCGAACCCTAACCTTAACCCTAAACCGAACCCTAACCCTAACCCGAACCCTAATCCTAACCCGAAACCTAACCCTAACCCTAACCCGAACCCGAACCCTAACCCTAACCATAACCCGAACCCTAACACTAACCTGAACCCTAACCCTGACCCTAACCCGAAACCTAACCCTAACCCGAACACGAAACCTAACCCTAACCCGAACCCTAACCCTAACCCTAACCCGAACCCTAAACATAACCCTAACCCTAATTCGAACCCTAACCCTAACCCTAAACCGAACCCTAACCCTAACCCTAACCCTAACCCGAACACTAACCCTAAACCTAACCCTAACCCTAATCCGAAACCTAACGCTAATCCGAACCCTAAACCTAACCCTACCCCTAACCCTAACCCTAAACCCTAACCCTAACCCTAACCCGAATCCTAACCCTAACCCTAACCCTAACCCGAACCCAAACCCTAAGCCTAATCCTAACCCTAACCCGAATCCTAACACTAACCCGAACCCTAACCCTAAACCTAACCCGAACCCGAACCCCAACCCTAACCCTAACCCGAACGCGAACCCTAACCCTAACCCGAACCCTAAACCTAACCCTAACCCTAACCCGAACCCTAACCCTAACCCTAACCCGAACCCTCACCCGACCCTAATCCTAACCCTAACCCGAAACCCAACCCTAACCCTAGTCCGAACCCGAACCCTAACCCTAACCCTAAACCGAACCCTAACCCTAACCCGAACCCTAACCCTAACCCTAACCCTAACCCGAACCCTAACCCTAACCCTAACCCGACCCCTAACCCGAACCCTAACACGAACCCTAAACCTAACCCAAACCCTAACCCTAACCCGAACAATAACCCTAACCCTAACCCAAACCCTAACCCTAACCCGAACCCTAACCCGAACCCTAACACGAACCCTAACCCTAACCCTAACCCTAACACTAACCCGAACACGAACCCTAACACGAAACGTACCCGTAACTCTAATCCGAACACTAACCCTAACCCTAAACCTAACACTAACCCGAACCCGAACCCTAACCTTAACCCTAAACCGAACCCTAACCCTAACCCGAACCCTAACCCTAACCTGAAACCTAACCCTAACCCTAACCCGAACCCGAACCCGAACCCTAACCCTAACCCAACCCGAACCCTAACCCTAACCTGAACCCTAACCCTGACCCTAACCCGAACCCTAACCCTAACCCTAACCCGAACCCTAACCCTAACCCGAACCCTAACCCTAAACCGAACCCGAACCCGAACCCTAAACCTAACCCGAACCATAACCCTAACCCTAACCCTAACCCGAACCCTAACCCAAACCCGAACCCTAACACGAACTCAAACCCTAACCCTAACCCGAACACGAACCCTAACCCTAACCCTAACCCGAACCCTAACCCTAACCCTAACCCGAATCCTAAACCTAACCCTAACCCGAACCCTAACCCTAACCCGAAACCTAACCCTAACCCTAACCCGAATCCTAACCCTAACCCTAACCCGAACCCTAACCCGAACCCTAACCCTAAACCTAACCCTAACACAAACTATAAACCTAACCCTAACCCGAACCCTAAACCTAAACCTAACCCGAACCATAACCCTAACCCTAACCCTAACCCTAACTCGAACCCTAACCCTAAACCTAACCCGAACCCTAACCCTAACCCTAACCCTAACCCTAACCCGAACACTAACCCTAAACCTAACCCTAACCCTAATCCCAAACCTAACGCTAATCTGAACCCTAAACCTAACCCTACCCCTAACCCTAACTCTAAACCCTAACCCTAACCCTAACCCGAATCCTAACCCTAACCCGAACCCTAACCCTAAACCTAAACCGAACCCGAACCCCAACCCTAACCGTAACGCGAACGCGAACCCTAACCCTAACCCGAACCCTAAACCTAACCCTAACACTAACCCGAACCCTAACCCTAACCCTAACCCGAACCCTCACCCGACCCTAACCCTAACCCTAACCCGAAACCCAACCCTAACCCTAGCCCGAACCCGAACTCTAACCCTAAACCTAAACCAAACCCTAACCCTAAGCCGAACCCTAACCCTAACCCTAACCCGACCCCTAACCCGAACCCTAACACGAACCCTAAACCTAACCCTAAACCTAACCCTAACCCGAACTCTAACCCTAACCCTAACCCAAACCCTAACCCTAACCCGAACCCTAACCCTAACCCTAACCCGACCACTAACCAGAACACTAACACGAACCCTAATCCTAACCCTAAACCTAACCCTAACCCGAACTCTAACCCTAACCCTAACCCAAACCCTAACCCTAACCCGAACCCTAACCCTAACCCTAACCCGAAACGTAACCCTAACCTGAACCCTAAAACTAACCCTAACCCGAACCCTAACCCTAACCGTAACCCAAACCCTAACCGTAACCCGAACCCTAACCCTAACACGAACCCTAACCCTAACCCTAACCCGAACCATAACCCTAACCCGAACCCGAACTCGAACCCGAACCCTAACCCTAACCCGAATCCTAAGCCTAACCCTAACCCGAACCCGAATCCTAACCCGAACACTAAACCTAACCCTAACCCGAACCCTAACCCTAACACGAACCCTATCCGTAACCCGAAACCGAACCCTAACCCTAACCCTAAACCTAACCCGCACCCTAACCCTAACCTGAACCCGAACACTAACTCTAACCCTAACCCTAAACGTAACCCTAACCCAAACCCTAACCCTAACCCGAACCCTAACCCTAACCCTAACCCTAACCCTAACCCTAACCCTAACCCTAACCCGAAACCGAACCCTAACCCGAACCCTAACCCTAACCCTAACCCGAACCCTAACCCTAACACGAACCCTAACCCTAACCCGAACCCGAACCCTAACCCTAACCCTAAACCTAACCCGCACCCTAACCCTAACCCGAACCCGAACCCTAACTGAACCCAAATCCTAACCCTAAACCTAACCCTAACCCTAACCCTAACCCCAACCCTAACACTAACACTAACCCTAACACTAACCCGAACCCTAACCCTAACCCGAACCCTAACTCTAACCCTAACCCTAAACCTAACCCTAACCCAAACCCTAACTCTAACCCGAACCCGAAACCTAACACTAACCCTAACCCTAACCCTAACCCTAACCCTAACCCTAACACCTAACCTAACCCTAACACTAACCCTAACACTAACCCGAACCCTAACCCTAACCCTAACCCTAACACTAACCTGAACACGAACCCTAACACAAAACCTACCCCTAACCCTAATCCGAACACTAACCCTAACCCTAAACCTAACACTAACCCGAACCCGAACCCTAACCTTAACCCTAAACCGAACCCTAACCCTAACCCGAACCCTAATCCTAACCCGAAACCTAACCCTAACCCTAACCCGAACCCGAACCCTAACCCTAACCATAACCCGAACCCTAACCCTAACCTGAACCCTAACCCTGACCCTAACCCGAACCCTAACCCTAACCCTAACCCGAAACTTAACCCTAACCCGAACCCTAACCCTAAACCGAACCCGAACCCGAACCCTAAACCTAACCCGAACCCTAACCCTAACCCTAACCCGAACCCTAACCCAAACCCGAACCCTAACACGAACCCGAAACCTAACCCTAACCCGAACACGAAACCTAACCCTAACCCGAACCCTAACCCTAACCCTAACCCGAAACCTAAACCTAACCCTAACCCGAACCCTAAACCTAACCCGAAACCTAACCCTAACCCTAACCCGAATCCTAACACTAACCCTAACCCGAACCCTAACCCGAACCCTAACCCTAACCCTAACCCTAACACAAAACCTAACCCTAACCCTAAACCGAACCCTAACCCGAACCCTAACCCTAACCCTAACACAAACCCTAACCCTAACCCTAACCCGAACCCTAAACGTAACCCTAACCCTAATTCGAACCCTAACCCTAACCCTAAACCGAACCCTAACCCTAACCCTAACCCTAACCCGAACACTAACCCTAAACCTAACCCTAACCCTAATCCGAAACCTAACGCTAATCCGAACCCTAAACCTAACCCTACCCCTAACCCTAACCCTAAACCCTAACCCTAACCCTAACCCGAATCCTAACCCTAACCCTAACCCTAACCCGAACCCAAACCCTAAGCCTAATCCTAACCCTAACCCGAATCCTAACACTAACCCGAACCCTAACCCTAAACCTAACCCGAACCCGAACCCCAACCCTAACCCTAACCCGAACGCGAACCCTAACCCTAACGCGAACCCTAAACCTAACCCTAACCCTAACCCGAACCCTAACCCTAACCCTAACCCGAACCCTCACCCGACCCTAACCCTAACCCTAACCCGAAACCCAACCCTAACCCTAGTCCGAACCCGAACCCTAACCCTAACCCTAAACCGAACCCTAACCCTAACCCGAACCCTAACCCTAACCCTAACCCTAACCCGAACCCTAACCCTAACCCTAACCCGACCCCTAACCCGAACCCTAACACGAACCCTAAACCTAACCCAAACCCTAACCCTAACCCGAACTCTAACCCTAACCCTAACCCAAACCCTAACCCTAACCCGAACCCTAACCCGAACCCTAACACGAACCCTAACCCTAACCCTAACCCTAACACTAACCCGAACACGAACCCTAACACGAAACGTACCCGTAACTCTAATCCGAACACTAACCCTAACCCTAAACCTAACACTAACCCGAACCCGAACCCTAACCTTAACCCTAAACCGAACCCTAACCCTAACCCGAACCCTAACCCTAACCTGAAACCTAACCCTAACCCTAACCCGAACCCGAACCCGAACCCTAACCCTAACCCAACCCGAACCCTAACCCTAACCTGAACCCTAACCCTGACCCTAACCCGAACCCTAACCCTAACCCTAACCCGAACCCTAACCCTAACCCGAACCCTAACCCTAAACCGAACCCGAACCCGAACCCTAAACCTAACCCGAACCATAACCCTAACCCTAACCCTAACCCGAACCCTAACCCAAACCCGAACCCTAACACGAACTCAAACCCTAACCCTAACCCGAACACGAACCCTAACCCTAACCCTAACCCGAACCCTAACCCTAACCCTAACCCGAATCCTAATCCTAACCCTAACCCGAACCCTAACCCTAACCCGAAACCTAACCCTAACCCTAACCCGAATCCTAACCCTAACCCTAACCCGAACCCTAACCCGAACCCTAACCCTAAACCTAACCCTAACACAAACTATAAACCTAACCCTAACCCGAACCCTAAACCTAACCCTAACCCGAACCATAACCCTAACCCTAACCCTAACCCTAACTCGAACCCAAACCCTAAACCTAACCCGAACCCTAACCCTAACCCTAACCCTAACCCTAACCCGAACACTAACCCTAAACCTAACCCTAACCCTAATCCCAAACCTAACGCTAATCCGAACCCTAAACCTAACCCTACCCCTAACCCTAACCCTAAACCCTAACCCTAAACCTAACCCGAATCCTAACCCTAACCCGAACCCTAACCCTAAACCTAAACCGAACCCGAACCCCAACCCTAACCCTAACGCGAACGCGAACCCTAACCCTAACCCGAACCCTAAACCTAACCCTAACCCTAACCCGAACCCTAACCCTAACCCTAACCCGAACCCTCACCCGACCCTAACCCTAGCCCGAACCCGAACCCCAACCCTAACCCTAACGCGAACGCGAACCCTAACCCTAACCCGAACCCTAAACCTAACCCTAACCCTAACCCGAACCCTAACCCTAACCCTAACCCGAACTCTAACCCTAACCCTAACCCAAACCCTAACCCTAACCCGAACCCTAACCCTAACCCTAACCCGAAACGTAACCCTAACCTGAACCCTAAAACTAACCCTAACCCGAACCCTAACCCTAACCGTAACCCAAACCCTAACCGTAACCCGAACCCTAACCCTAACACGAACCCTAACCCTAACCCTAACCCGAACCATAACCCTAACCCGAACCCGAACTCGAACCCGAACCCTAACCCTAACCCGAATCCTAAGCCTAACCCTAACCCGAACCCGAATCCTAACCCGAACACTAAACCTAACCCTAACCCGAACCCTAACCCTAACACGAACCCTATCCGTAACCCGAAACCGAACCCTAACCCTAACCCTAAACCTAACCCGCACCCTAACCCTAACCTGAACCCGAACACTAACTCTAACCCTAACCCTAAACGTAACCCTAACCCAAACCCTAACCCTAACCCGAACCCGAAACCTAACCCTAACCCTAACCCTAACCCTAACCCTAACACCAAACCTGGGCTAACACTAACCCTAACCCTAACCCGAACCCTAACCCTAAACCTAACACTAACCCGAACACGAACCCTAACCCGAACCCTACCCCTAACCCTAATCCGAACCCTAACCCTAACCCTAAACCTAACACTAACCTGAACCCGAACCCTACCCTAACCCTAACCCGAACCCTAACCTTAACCCTAAACCGAACCCTAACCCTAACCCGAACCCTAACCCTAACCCTAACCAGAACCCTAACCCTAACCCTAACCAGAACCTTAACCCTAGCCCGAACCCTAACCCTAACCCGACCCGAACCCGAACCCTAAACCTAACCCGAACCCTAAACCTAACCCTAACCCTAACCCGAACCCTAACCCAAACCCGAACCCTAACACGAACCCGAACCCTAACCCTAACCCGAACACGAACCCTAACACTAAACCGAACCCTAACCCTAACCCTAACCCGAACCCTAAACCTAACCCTAACCCTAAACCTAACCCGAACACGAACCCTAACCCGAACCCTAACCCTAAACCTAATGCGAACCCTAACTCTAACCCTAACCCTAACCCTAACCGGAACCCTAACCCTAACCCGAACCCTATCCCCTCACCCGAATCCGAACCCGAACCCGAACCCTAACCCTACCCCGAACCCGAATCCGAACCCTAACCCTAACCCGAACCCTAACCCTAACCCTAATCCTAACCCGAACCCGAACCCTAAACCTAACCCTAACACTAACCCTAACACTAAACCTAACCCGAAACCTAACCCTAGGCCTAACCCTAACCCGAACCCAAACCCGAACCCTAACACTAAACCTAACCCTAAGCCTAACCCGAACCCTAAACCTAACCCTAACCGGAACCCTAACCCTAACCCTAACCCGAACCCGAACCCTAACCCTTTACCCGAATCCTAACCCTAACCCGAACACTAACCCGAACCCTAACCCTAACCCTAACCCCGAACCCGAACTCTAACCCTAACCCTAACCCTAACCCGAACACTAAACCGAACCCTAACCCTAACCCGAACCCTAACCCTAACCCTAACCCTAACCCTAACCCTAACCCGAACTCTAACCCTAACCCTAACCCGAACCCTAACCCTAACCCGAACCCTAACCCGAACCTAACCCTAACCCTAACCCGAACCCTAACCCTAACCCAAACCCTAACCCTATCTTAACCCGAACCCTAACCCTAACCCTAACCCGAACCCTAACCGTAACCCGAACCCTAACCGTAACACGAACCATAACCCTAACCCTAACCCTAACCTGACCCTAACCCTAACCCTAACCCGAGCCCTAACCCGAACCCTAACCCTAACCCTAACCTGAACACTAACCCCTAACCCCAACCCCAACCCGAACCCTAACCCGAACCCTAAACCTAACCCTAACCCGAACCCTAAACCTAACCTGAACCCTAAACCTAACCCTAAACCGAACCCTAACCCTAACCCTATCCCGAACCCTAACCGTAACCCGAACCCTAACCCTAACCCTAACCCTAACCCGAACACTAACCCTAACCCTAACCCGAACCCTAACACGAACCCTACCCCTAACCCTAACCTGAACACTAACACCTAACCCTAACCCAAACCCGAACCCTAACCCGAACCCTAACCCTAACCCTAACCCGAACCCTAACCCTAACCCTAAACCTAACCCTAACCCGAACCCTAACCCTAACCCTAACTCTAACCCTAAACCTAACCCTAACCCGAACCCTAACCCTAACCCGAACCCTAACCCGAACCCTAAACAGAACCCTAACCCTAACGCAAACCTAACCCTAATCCGAACCCTAACCCTAACCCTAACCCTAACCCTAACCCTAACACTAACACCTAACCCTAACCCGAAACCTAACCCTAACCCTAACCCGAACCCGAACCCTAACCCCTAACCCTATCCCGAACCCGAACCCTAAACCTAACCCTAACCTTAACCCTAACCCGAACCCGAACCCTAACCCTAACCCGAACACTAACCCTAACCCTAACCCGAACCCGAACCCTAACCCGAACCCTAAACCTAACCCTAACCCGAACCCTAACCCTAACACGAACCCTAACCCTAACCCGAACCCGAACCCTAACCCTAACCCTAAACCTAACCCGCACCCTAACCCTAACCCGAACCCTAACTGAACCCGAAACCTAAACCTAACCCTAACCCTAACCCTAACCCTAACCCTAACCCCAACCCTAACACTAACACTAACCCTAACACTAACCCGAACCCTAACCCTAACCCGAACCCGAACCCTCACTCTAACCCTAACCCTAAACCTAACCCTAACCCAAACCCTAACCCTAACCTGAACCCGAAACCTAACACTAACCCTAACCCTAACCCTAACCCTAACACCAAACCTAACCCTAACACTAACCCTAAAACTAACCCGAACCCTAACCCTAACCCTAACCCTAACAGTAACCCGAACACGAACCCTAACACGAAACCTACCCCTAACCCTAATCCGAACACTAACCCTAACCCTAAACCTAACACTAACCCGAACCCGAATCCTAACCTTAACCCTAAACCGAACCCTAACCCTAACCCGAACACTAACCCTAACCCGAAACCTAACCCTAACCCTAATCCGAACCCGAACCCGAACCCTAAACCTAACCCTAACCCTAATCCTAACCCTAACCTGAACCCTAACCCTGACCCTAACCCGAACCCTAATCCTAACCCTAACCCGAACCCTAACCCTAACCCGAACCCTAACCCTAAAACGAACCCGAACCCGTACCCTAAACCTAACCCGAACCCTAACCCTAACCCGAACCCTAACCCTAACCCTAACCCTAACCCTAACCCGAACACTAACCCTAAATTTAACCCTAACCCTAATCCGAAACCTAACGCTAATCCGAACCCTAAACCTAACCCTACCCCTAACCCTAACCCTAAACCCTAACCCTAACCCGAATCCTAACCCTAACCCTAACCCGAACCCAAACCCTAACCCTAACCCTAACCCGAATCCTAACCCTAACCCGAACCCCAACCCTAAACCAAACCCGAACCCGAACCCCCACTATACCCTAAACCGAACGCGAACCCTAACCCTAACCCGAACCCTAAACCTAACCCTAACCCTAACCCGAACCCTAACCCTAACCCTAACCCGAACCCTCACCCGACCCTAACCCTAACCCTAAACCGAAACCCAACCCTAACCCTAGCCCGAACCCGAACCCTAACCCTAACCCTAAACCGAACCCTAACCCTAACCCTAACCCGAAACCTAACCCTAACCCGAATCCTAACCCTAACCCTAACCCTAACCCGAACCCAAACCCTAACCCTAACCCTAACCCTAACCCGAAACCTAACCCTAGCCCTAACCCTAACCCGAACCCTAACCCAAACCCTAACACTAAACCTAACCCTAACCCTAACCCGAACCCTAAACGTAACCCTAACCGGAACCGTAACCCTAACCCGAACCCGAACCCGAACCCTAACCCTTTACCCGAATCCTAACCCTAACCCGAACACTAACCCGAAACCTAACCCTAAACCTAACCCCGAACCCGAACCCTAACCCTAACCCTAACCCTAATCCGAACCCTAAACCGAACCCTAACCCGAACACCAACCCTAACCCTAACCCGAACACGAACCCTAACCCTAACCCTAAACCGAACCCTAACCATAGCCCGAACCCTAACCCTAACCCTACCCCTAACCCGAACCCTAACCCTAACCCTAACGCGACCCCTAACCCGAACCCTAACACGAACCCTAAACCTAACCCTAACCCTAACCCTAACCCGAACTCTAACCCTAACCCTAACCCGAACCCTAACCCTAACCCGAACACTAACCCGAACCCTAACCCTAACCCTAACCCGAACCCTAACCCTAACCCAAACCCTAACCCTACCTTAACCCGAACCCTAACCCTAAACCTAACCCGAACCATAACCGTAACCCGAACCCTAACCGTAACACGAACCATAACCCTAACCCTAACCCTAACCTGAACCCTAACCCTAACCCTAACCCGAACCCTAACCCGAACCCTAACCCTAACCCTAACCTGAACACTAACCCCTAACCCCAACCCGAACCCGAACACTAACCCGAACCCTAACCCTAACCCTAACCCGAACCCTAACCCTAACCTGAACCCTAAACCTAACCCTAACCCGAACCCTAACCCTAACCCTATCCCGAACCCTAACCGTAACCCGAACCCTAACCCTAACCCGAACCCTAACCCTAACCCGAATCCTAAGCCTAACCCTAACCCGAACCTGAATCCTAACCCGAACACTAAACCTAACCCTAACCCGAACCCTAACCCTAACACGAACCCTAACCGTAACCCGAAACCGAACCCTAACCCTAACCCTAAACCTAACCCGCACCCTAACCCTAACCTGAACCCGAACACTAACTCTAACCCTAACCCTAAACGTAACCCTAACCCAAACCCTAACCCTAACCCGAACCCGAAACCTAACCCTAACCCTAACCCTAACCCTAACCCTAACCCTAATCCCAAACCTAACGCTAATCCGAACCCTAAACCTAACCCTACCCCTAACCCTAACCCTAAACCCTAACCCTAACCCTAATCCGAATCCTACACCCTAACCCTAACCCTAACCCGAACCCAAACCCTAACCCTAACCCTAACCCTAATCCGAATCCTAAACCTAACCCGAACCCTAACCCTAAACCTAACCCGAACCCGAACCCCAACCCTAACCCTAACCCGAACGAGAACCCTAACCCTAACCCGAACCCTAAACCTAACCCTAAACCTATCCCTAACCCTAACCCTAACCCGAACCCTCACCCGACCCTAACCCTAACCCTAACCCGAAACCCAACCCTAACCCTAGCCCGAACCCGAACTCTAACCCTAACCCTAAACCGAACCCTAACCCTAACCCAAACCCTAACCCTAACCCTAACCCTAACCCGAACCCTAACCCTAACCCTAACCCGACCCCTAACCCGAACCCTAACTCGAACCCTAAACCTAACCCTAACACTAAACCCTAACCCTAACCCGAACCCTAACCCAAACCCGAACCCTAACCCGAACCCTATCCAGAACCCTAACCCTAACCCTAACCTAACCCTAAACCGAACCCTAACCCTAACGCTAACCCTAACCCTAACACTAACCCCTAACCCTAACCCGAAACCTAACCCTAACCCTAACCCGAACCCGAACCCTAACCCTAACCCAAATCCTAACCCTAACCCTAACCCGAACCCGAATCCTAACCCGAACACTAAACCTAACCCTAACCCGAACCCTAACCCTAACACGAAACCTAACCGTAACCCGAAACCGAACCCTAACCCTAACCCTAAACCTAACCCGCACCCTAACCCTAACCTGAACCCGAACACTAACTCTAACCCTAACCCTAAACGTAACCCTAACCCAAACCCTAACCCTAACCCGAAACCGAAACCTAACCCTAACCCTAACCCTAACCCTAACCCTAACCCTAACCCTAACACCAAACCTAACGCTAACACTAACCCTAACCCTAACCCGAACCCTAACCCTAACCCTAAACCTAACACTAACCCGAACACGAACCCTAACCCGAACCCTACCCCTAACCCTAATCCGAACCCTAACCCTAACCCTAAACCTAACACTAACCTGAACCCGAACCCTAACCCTAACCCTAACCCGAACCCTAACCCTAACCCTAAACCGAACCCTAACCCTAACCCGATCCCTTACCCTAACCCTAACCAGAAACCTAACCCTAACCCTAACCCTAACCCGAACCCTAACCCTAGCCGGAACCCTAACCCTAACCCGACCCGAACCCGAACCCTAAACCTAACCCGAACCCTAAACCTAACCCTAAACCTAAACCGAACCCTAACCCAAACCCGAACCCTAACACGAACCCGAACCCTAACCCTAACCCGAACACGAACCCTAACTTTAAACCGAACCCTAACCCTAACCCTAACCCGAACCCTAACCCTAACCCTAATCCGAACCCTAACTCTAACCCTAACCCTAACCCTAACCGGAACCCTAACCGTAACCCTAACCCGAACCCTATCCCCTAACCCGAATCCGAACCCGAACCCGAACCCTAACCCTACCCCGAACCCGAACCCGAAACCTAACCCTAACCCGAACCCGAACCCTAACCCTAACCCTAATCCTAACCCGAACCCGAACCCTAAACCTAACCCTAACCCTAACCCTAACACTAAACCTAACCCGAAAACTAACCCTAGCCCTAACCCTAACCCGAACCCAAACCCGAACCCTAACACTAAACCTAACCCTAAGCCTAACCCGAACCCTAAACCTAACCCTAACCGGAACCCTAACACTAACCCTAACCCGAACCCGAACCCTAACCCTTTACCCGAATCCTAACGCTAACCCGAACACTAACCCGAACCCTAACCCTAACCCTAACCCCGAACCCGAACACTAACCCTAACCCTAAACCTAACCCGAACCCTAAACCGAACCCTAACCCTAACCTGAACCCTAACCCTAACCCTAACCCTAACCCTAACCCGAACTCTAACCCTAACCCTAACCCGACACCTAACCCAAACCCTAACACGAACCCTAAACCTAACCTTAACCCTAACCCTAACCCGAACTCTAACCCTAACCCTAACCCGAACCCTAACCCTAACCCGAACCCTAACCCGAACCTAACCCTAACCCTAACCCGAACCCTAACCCTAACCCAAACCCTAACCCTACCTTAACCCGAACCCTAACCCTAACCCTAACCCGAACCCTAACCGTAACCCGAACCCTAACCGTAACACGAACCATAACCCTAACCCTAACCCTAACCTGAACCCTAACCCTAACCCTAACCCGAACCCTAACCCGAACCCTAACCCGAACCCTAACCTGAACACTAACCCCTAACCCCAACCCGAACCCGAACCCTAACCCGAACCCTAACCCTAACCCTAACCCGAACCCTAACCCTAACCTGAACCCTAAACCTAACCCTAACCCGAACCCTAACCCTAACCCTATCCCGAACCCTAACCGTAACCCGAACCCTAACCCTAACCCTAACCCTAACCCGAACCCGAACCCTAACCCTAACCCTAACCCTAATCCGAACCCTAAACCGAACCCTAACCCGAACACCAACCCTAACCCTAACCCGAACACGAACCCTAACCCTAACCCTAAACCGAATCCTAACCCTAGCCCGAACCCTAACCCTAACCCTACCCCTAACCCGAACCCTAACCCTAACCCTAACGCGACCCCTAACCCGAACCCTAACACGAACCCTAAACCTAACCCTAACCCTAACCCTAACCCGAACTCTAACCCTAACCCTAACCCGAACCCTAACCCTAACCCGAACACTAACCCGAACCCTAACCCTAACCCTAACCCGAACCCTAACCCTAACCCAAACCCTAACCCTACCTTAACCCGAACCCTAACCCTAAACCTAACCCGAACCATAACCGTAACCCGAACCCTAACCGTAACACGAACCATAACCCTAACCCTAACCCTAACCTGAACCCTAACCCTAACCCTAACCCGAACCCTAATCCGAACCCTAACCCTAACCCTAACCTGAACACTAACCCCTAACCCCAACCCGAACCCGAACACTAACCCGAACCCTAACCCTAACCCTAACCCGAACCCTAACCCTAACCTGAACCCTAAACCTAACCCTAACCCGAACCCTAACCCTAAACCTATCCCGAACCCTAACCGTAACCCGAACCCTAACCCTAACCCGAACCCTAACCCTAACCCGAATCCTAAGCCTAACCCTAACCCGAACCTGAATCCTAACCCGAACACTAAACCTAACCCTAACCCGAACCCTAACCCTAACACGAACCCTAACCGTAACCCGAAACCGAACCCTAACCCTAACCCTAAACCTAACCCGCACCCTAACCCTAACCTGAACCCGAACACTAACACTAACCCTAACCCTAAACGTAACCCTAACCCAAACCCTAACCCTAACCCGAACCCGAAACCTAACCCTAACCCTAACCCTAACCCTAACCCTAACCCTAATCCCAAACCTAACGCTAATCCGAACCCTAAACCTAACCCTACCCCTAACCCTAACCCTAAACCCTAACCCTAACCCTAATCCGAATCCTACACCCTAACCCTAACCCTAACCCGAACCCAAACCCTAACCCTAACCCTAACCCTAATCCGAATCCTAAACCTAACCCGAACCCTAACCCTAAACCTAACCCGAACCCGAACCCCAACCCTAACCCTAACCCGAACGAGAACCCTAACCCTAACCCGAACCCTAAACCTAACCCTAAACCTAACCCTAACCCTAACCCTAACCCTAACCCGAACCCTCACCCGACCCTAACCCTAACCCTAACCCGAAACCCAACCCTAACCCTAGCCCGAACCCGAACTCTAACCCTAACCCTAAACCGAACCCTAACCCTAACCCAAACCCTAACCCTAACCCTAACCCTAACCCGAACCCTAACCCTAACCCTAACCCGACCCCTAACCCGAACCCTAACTCGAACCCTAAACCTAACCCTAAACCTAACCCTAACCCGAACTCTAACCCTAACCCTAACCCAAACCCTAACCCTAACCCGAACCCTAACCCTAACCCTAACCCGAAACGTAACCCTAACCTGAACCCTAAAGCTAACCCTAACCGAACCCTAACCCTAACCCTAACCCAAACCCTAAACGTAACCCGAACCCTAAACCTAACACGAACCCTAACCCTAACCCTAACCCGAACCATAAACCGAACCCTATCCCGAACCCGAACCCGAACCCTAACCCTAACCCTAACCTGAACACTAACCCCTAACCCTAACCCGAACCCGAACCCTAAACCGAACCCTAACCCTACCCGAACCCTAACCCTAACCCTAACCCTAAACCTAACCCTTACCCAAACCCTAACCCTAACCCTAACTCTAACCCTAAACCTAACACTAACCCGAACCCTAACCCAAACCCGAACCCTAACCCGAACCCTATCCAGAACCCTAAACCTAACCCTAACCTAACCCTAAACCGAACCCTAACCCTAACGCTAACCCTAAACCTAACACTAACCCCTAACCCTAACCCGAAACCTAACCCTAACCCTAACCCGAACCCGAACCCTAACCCTAACCCAAATCCTAACCCTAACCCTAACCCGAACCCGAATCCTAACCCGAACACTAAACCTAACCCTAACCCGAACCCTAACCCTAACACGAAACCTAACCGTAACCCGAAACCGAACCCTAACCCTAACCCAAACCCTAACCCTACCTTAACCCGAACCCTAACCCTAAACCTAACCCGAACCATAACCGTAACCCGAACCCTAACCGTAACACGAACCATAACCCTAACCCTAACCCTAACCTGAACCCTAACCCTAACCCTAACCCGAACCCTAATCCGAACCCTAACCCTAACCCTAACCTGAACACTAACCCCTAACCCCAACCCGAACCCGAACACTAACCCGAACCCTAACCCTAACCCTAACCCGAACCCTAACCCTAACCTGAACCCTAAACCTAACCCTAACCCGAACCCTAACCCTAAACCTATCCCGAACCCTAACCGTAACCCGAACCCTAACCCTAACCCGAACCCTAACCCTAACCCGAATCCTAAGCCTAACCCTAACCCGAACCTGAATCCTAACCCGAACACTAAACCTAACCCTAACCCGAACCCTAACCCTAACACGAACCCTAACCGTAACCCGAAACCGAACCCTAACCCTAACCCTAAACCTAACCCGCACCCTAACCCTAACCTGAACCCGAACACTAACACTAACCCTAACCCTAAACGTAACCCTAACCCAAACCCTAACCCTAACCCGAACCCGAAACCTAACCCTAACCCTAACCCTAACCCTAACCCTAACCCTAATCCCAAACCTAACGCTAATCCGAACCCTAAACCTAACCCTACCCCTAACCCTAACCCTAAACCCTAACCCTAACCCTAATCCGAATCCTACACCCTAACCCTAACCCTAACCCGAACCCAAACCCTAACCCTAACCCTAACCCTAATCCGAATCCTAAACCTAACCCGAACCCTAACCCTAAACCTAACCCGAACCCGAACCCCAACCCTAACCCTAACCCGAACGAGAACCCTAACCCTAACCCGAACCCTAAACCTAACCCTAAACCTAACCCTAACCCTAACCCTAACCCGAACCCTCACCCGACCCTAACCCTAACCCTAACCCGAAACCCAACCCTAACCCTAGCCCGAACCCGAACTCTAACCCTAACCCTAAACCGAACCCTAACCCTAACCCAAACCCTAACCCTAACCCTAACCCTAACCCGAACCCTAACCCTAACCCTAACCCGACCCCTAACCCGAACCCTAACTCGAACCCTAAACCTAACCCTAAACCTAACCCTAACCCGAACTCTAACCCTAACCCTAACCCAAACCCTAACCCTAACCCGAACCCTAACCCTAACCCTAACCCGAAACGTAACCCTAACCTGAACCCTAAAGCTAACCCTAACCGAACCCTAACCCTAACCCTAACCCAAACCCTAAACGTAACCCGAACCCTAAACCTAACACGAACCCTAACCCTAACCCTAACCCGAACCATAAACCGAACCCTATCCCGAACCAGAACCCGAACCCTAACCCTAACCCTAACCTGAACACTAACCCCTAACCCTAACCCGAACCCGAACCCTAAACCGAACCCTAACCCTACCCGAACCCTAACCCTAACCCTAACCCTAAACCTAACCCTTACCCAAACCCTAACCCTAACCCTAACTCTAACCCTAAACCTAACCCTAACCCGAACCCTAACCCAAACCCGAACCCTAACCCGAACCCTATCCAGAACCCTAAACCTAACCCTAACCTAACCCTAAACCGAACCCTAACCCTAACGCTAACCCTAAACCTAACACTAACCCCTAACCCTAACCCGAAACCTAACCCTAACCCTAACCCGAACCCGAACCCTAAACCTAACCCAAATCCTAACCCTAACCCTAACCCGAACCCGAATCCTAACCCGAACACTAAACCTAACCCTAACCCGAACCCTAACCCTAACACGAAACCTAACCGTAACCCGAAACCGAACCCTAACCCTAACCCTAAACCTAACCCGCACCCTAACCCTAACCTGAACCCGAACACTAACTCTAACCCTAACCCTAAACGTAACCCTAACCCAAACCCTAACCCTAACCCGAAACCGAAACCTAACCCTAACCCTAACCCTAACCCTAACCCTAACCCTAACCCTAACACCAAACCTAACGCTAACACTAACCCTAACCCTAACCCGAACCCTAACCCTAACCCTAAACCTAACACTAACCCGAACACGAACCCTAACCCGAACCCTACCCCTAACCCTAATCCGAACCCTAACCCTAACCCTAAACCTAACACTAACCTGAACCCGAACCCTAACCCTAACCCTAACCCGAACCCTAACCCTAACCCTAAACCGAACCCTAACCCTAACCCGAACCCTTACCCTAACCCTAACCAGAACCCTAACCCTAACCCTAACCCTAACCCGAACCCTAACCCTAGCCGGAACCCTAACCCTAACCCGACCCGAACCCGAACTCTAAACCTAACCCGAACCCTAAACCTAACCCTAAACCTAAACCGAACCCTAACCCAAACCCGAACCCTAACACGAACCCGAACCCTAACCCTAACCCGAACACGAACCCTAACTTTAAACCGAACCCTAACCCTAACCCTAACCCGAACCCTAACCCTAACCCTAATCCGAACCCTAACTCTAACCCTAACCCTAACCCTAACCGGAACCCTAACCGTAACCCTAACCCGAACCCTACCCCTAACCCGAATCCGAACCCGAACCCGAACCCTAACCCTACCCCGAACCCGAACCCGAAACCTAACCCTAACCCGAAACCGAACCGTAACCCTAACCCTAATCCTAACCCGAACCCGAACCCTAAACCTAACCCTAACCCTAACCCTAACACTAAACCTAACCCGAAAACTAACCCTAGCCCTAACCCTAACCCGAACCCAAACCCGAACCCTAACACTAAACCTAACCCTAAGCCTAACCCGAACCCTAAACCTAACCCTAACCGGAACCCTAACACTAACCCTAACCCGAACCCGAACCCTAACCCTTTACCCGAATCCTAACGCTAACCCGAACACTAACCCGAACCCTAACCCTAACCCCGAACCCGAACACTAACCCTAACCCTAAACCTAACCCGAACCCTAAACCGAACCCTAACCCTAACCTGAACCCTAACCCTAACCCTAACCCTAACCCGAACTCTAACCCTAACCCTAACCCGACACCTAACCCAAACCCTAACACGAACCCTAAACCTAACCTTAACCCTAAACCTAACCCGAACTCTAACCCTAACCCTAACCCGAACCCTAACCCTAACCCGAACCCTAACCCGAACCTAACCCTAACCCTAACCCGAACCCTAACCCTAACCGAAACCCTAACCCTACCTTAACCCGAACCCTAACCCTAACCCTAACCCGAACCCTAACCGTAACCCGAACCCTAACCGTAACACGAACCATAACCCTAACCCTAACCCTAACCTGAACCCTAACCCTAACCCTAACCCGAACCCTAACCCGAACCCTAACCCGAACCCTAACCTGAACATTAACCCCTAACCCCAACCCGAACCCGAACCCTAACCCGAACCCTAACCCTAAACCTAACCCGAACCCTAACCCTAACCTGAACCCTAAACCTAACCCTAACCCGAACCCTAACCCTAACCCTATCCCGTACCCTAACCGTAACCCGAACCCTAACCCTAACCCAAACCCTAACCCGAACCCTAACCCGAACCCTAACCCTAACCCTAACCCGAACCCTAACCCTAACCCTAACCCTAAACCTAACCATAACCCGAACCCAAACCCTAACCCTAACTCTAACCCTAAACCTAACCCTAACCCGAACCCTAACCCTAACCCGAACCCTAACCCGAACCCTAAACAGAACCCTAACCCTAACGCTAACCTAACCCTAATCCGAACCCTAACCCTAACCCTAACCCTAACCCTAACCCTAACACTAACACCTAACCCTAACCCGAAACCTAACCCTAACCTTAACCCGAACCCGAAACCTAACCCCTAACCCTAACCCGAACCCGAACCCTAAACCTAACCCTAACCCTAACACGAACCCGAACCCTAACCCTAACCCGAACCCGAACCCTAACCCTAACCCTAACCCGAACCCGAACCCGAACCCTAACCCGAACCCTAACCCTAACCATAACCCGAACCCTAACCCTAACACGAACCCGAACCCTAACCCGAACCCGAACCCTAACCCTAACCCTAAACCTAACCCGCACCCTAACCCTAACCCGAACCCGAACCCTAACTGAACCCGAAACCTAACCCTAACCCGAACCCTAACCCTAACCCTAACCCTAACCCCAACCCTAACACTAACACTAACCCTAACACTAACCCGAACCCTAACCCTAACCCGAACACGAACCCTCACTCTAAACCTAAACCTAAACCTAACCCTAACCCAAACCCTAACCCTAACCTGAACCCGAACACTAACCCTAACCCTAAACCGAACACTAACCCTAAACCTAACCCTAACCCTAATCCGAAACCTAACGCTAATCCGAACCCTAAACCTAACCCTACCCCTAACCCTAACCCTAAACCCTAAGCCTAACCCTAACCCGAATCCTCACCCTAACACTAACCCTAACCCGAACCCAAACCCTAACCCTAACCCTAACCCTAACCCGAATCCTAACCCTAACCCGAACCCCAACCCTAAACCTAACCCGAACCCGAACCCCAACCCTAACCCTAACCCGAACGCGAACACTAACCCTAACCCGAACCCTAAACCTAACTCTAACCCTAACCCGAACCCTAACCCTAACCCTAACCCGAACCCTCACCCGACCCTAACCCTAACCCTAACCCGAAACCCAACCCTAACCCTAGCCCGAACCCGAACCCTAACCCTAACCCTAAGCCGAACCCTAACCATAACCCTAACCCGAAACCTAACCCTAAACCGAATCCTAACCCTAACCCTAACCCTAACCCGAACCCAAACCCTAACCCTAACCCTAAACCTAACCCTTAACCTAACCCTAGCCCTAACCCTAACCCGAACCCTAACCCGAACCCTAACACTAAACCTAACCCTAACCCTAACCCGAACCCTAAACCTAACCCTAACAGGAACACTAACCCTAACCCTAACCCGAACCCAAACCCTAACCCTTTACCCGAATCCTAACCCTAACCCTAACCCGAACCCGAACCCTAACCCTAACCCTAACCCCGAACCCGAACACTAACCCTAACCCTAACCCTAATCCGAACCCTAAACCGAACCCTAACCCGAACACCAACCCTAACCCTAACCCGAACACGAACCCTAACCCTAACCCTAAACCGAACCCTAACCCTAACCCGAACCCTAACCCTAACCCTAATCCTAACCCGAACCCTAACCCTAACCCTAACGCGACCCTAACCCGAACCCTAACACGAACCCTAAACCTAACCCTAACCCTAACCCTAACCCGAACTCTAACCCTAACCCTAACCCGAACCCTAACCCTAACCCGAACACTAACCCGAACCCTAAACCTAACCCTAACCCGAACCCTAACCCTAACACAAACCCTAACCCTACCTTAACCCGAACCCTAACCCTAACCCTAACCCGAACCCTAACCGTAACCCGAACCCTAACTGTAACACGAACCAAAACCCTAACCCTAACCCTAACCTGAACCCTAACCCTAACCCTAACCCGAACCCTAACCCGAAACCTAACCCTAACCCTAACCTGAACACTAACCCCTAACCCCAACCCGAACCCGAACTCTAAACCGAACCCTATCCCTAACCCTAACCCGAACCCTAACCCTAACCTGAACCCTAAACCTAACCCTAACTCGAACCCTAACCCTAACCCTATCCCGAACCCTAACCGTAACCCGAACCCTAACCCTAACCCTAACCCTAACCCTAACCCTAACCCGAACACTAACCCTAACCCTAACCCGAACCCTAACCCGAACCCTACCCCTAACCCTAACCTGAACACTAACACCTAACCCTAACCCGAACCCGAACCCTAACCCGAAACCTAACCCTAACCCTAACCCGAACCATAACCCTAAACTTAACCCTAAACCTAACCCTAACCCGAACCCTAACCCTAACCCTAACTCTAACCCTAAACCTAACCCTAACCCGAACACTAACCCTAACCCGAACCCTAACCCGAACCCTAAACAGAACCCTAACCCTAACCCTAACCTAACCCTAATCCGAACCCTAACCCTAACCCTAACCCTAACACTAACCCTAACACTAACACCTAACCCTAACCCGAAACCTAACCCTAACCCTAACCCGAACCTGAACCCTAACCCCTAACCCTAACCCGAACCCGAACCCTAAACCTAACCCGAACCCTAAACCTAACCCGAACCCGAACCCTAACCCGAACCATAACCCTAACCCTAACCCTAACCCGAAACCGAACCCTAACCCGAACCCTAACCCTAACCCTAACCCGAACCCTAACCCTAACACGAACCCTAACCCTAACCCGAACCCGAACACTAACCCTAACCCTAAAACTAACCCGCACCCTAACCCTAACCCGAACCCGAACCCTAACTGAACCCGAAACCTAACCCTAACCCTAACCCTAACCCTAACCCTAACCCTAACCCTAACCCCAACCCTAACACTAACACTAACCCTAACACTAACCCGAACCCTAACCCTAACCCGAACCCGAACCCTAACTCTAACCCTAACCCTAAACCTAACCCTAACCCAAACCCTAACCCTAACCCGAACCCGAAACCATACACTAACCCTAACCCTAACCCTAACCCTAACCCTAACACCAAACCTAACCCTAACACTAACCCTAACACTAACCCGAACCCTAACCCTAACCCTAACCCTAACACTAACCCGAACATGAACCCTAACACGAAACCTACCCCTAATTCTAATCCGAACACTAACCCTAACCCTAAACCTAACACTAACCCGAACCCGAACCCTAACCTTAACCCTAAACCGAACCCTAACCCTAACCCGAACCCTAACCCTAACCCGAAACCTAACCCTAACCCTAACCCGAACCCGAACCCTAACCCTAACCCTAACCCTAACCCTAACCCGAACCCTAACCCTAACCTGAACCCTAATCCTGACCCTAACCCGAACCCTAACCCTAACCCTAAACCGAACCCTAACCCTAACCCGAACCCTAACCCTAAACCTAACCCGAACCCGAACCCTAAACCTAACCCGAACCCTAACCCTAACCCTAACCCGAACCCTAACCCAAACCCGAACCCTAACACGAACCCGAAACCTAACCCTAACCCGAACACGAACCCTAACCCTAACCCGAACCCTAACCCTAGCCCTAACCCGAACCCGAACCCTAACCCTAACCCTAACCCGAACCCTCACCCGACCCTAACCCTAACCCTAACCCGAAACCCAACCCTAACCCTATCCCGAACCCGAACTCTAACCCTAACCCTAAACCGAACCCTAAACCTAACCCGAACCCTAACCCTAACCCTAACCCTAACCCGAACCCTAACCCTAACCCTAACCCGACCCCTAACCCGAACCCTAACACGAACCCTAAACCTAACCCTAAACCTAACCCTAACCCGAACTCTAACCCTAACCCTAACCCAAACCCTAACCCTAACCCGAACCCTAACCCTAACCCTAACCCGAAACGTAACCCTAACCTGAACCCTAAAACTAACCCTAACCCGAACCCTAACCCTAACCCTAACCCAAAACCTAACCGTAACCCGAACCCTAAACCTAACACGAACCCTAACCCTAACCCTAACCCGAACCATAACCCGAACCCTAACCCGAACCCTAACCCGAACCCTAACTGTAACCCTAACCTGAACACTAACCCCTAACCCTAACCCGAACCCGAACCCTAACCCGAACCCTAACCCTACCCGAACCCTAACCCTAACCCTAACCCTAAACCTAACCCTAACCCGAACCCTAACCCTAACCCTAACTCTAACCCTAAACCTAACCCTAACCCGAACCCTAACCCAAACCCGAACCCTAAACCGAACCCTAACCAGAACCCTAACCCTAACCCTAACCTAACCCTAATCCGAACCCTAACCCTAACCCTAACCCTAACCCTAACACTAACCCCTAACCCTAACCCGAAACCTAACCCTAACCCTAACCCGAACCCGAACCCTAACCCTTACCCGAATCCTAACCCTAACCCTAACCCGAACCCGAATCCGAACCCTAACCCTAACCCGAACCCTAACCCTAACCCTAATCCTAACCCGAACCCGAACCCTAAACCTAACCCTAACACTAACCCTAACACTAAACCTAACCCGAAACCTAACCCTAGGCCTAACCCTAACCCGAACCCAAACCCGAACCCTAACACTAAACCTAACCCTAAGCCTAACCCGAACCCTAAACCTAACCCTAACCGGAACCCTAACCCTAACCCTAACCCGAACCCGAACCCTAACCCTTTACCCGAATCCTAACCCTAACCCGAACACTAACCCGAACCCTAACCCTAACCCTAACCCCGAACCCGAACACTAACCCTAACCCTAACCCTAACCCGAACCCTAAACCGAACCCTAAACCTAACCCGAACCCTAACCCTAACCCTAACCCTAACCCTAACCATAACCCTAACCCGAACCTTAAATCTAACCCTAACCTGAACACTAACCCCTAACCCCAACCCGAACCCGAACCCTAACCCGAACACTAACCCTAACCCTAACCCGAACCCTAACCCTAACCTGAACCCTAAACCTAACCCTAACCCGAACCCTAACCCTAACCCTATCCCGAACCCTAAACGTAACCCGAACCCTAACCCTAACCCTAACCCTAACCCGAACACTAACCTAACCCTAACCCGAACCCTAACCCGAACCCTACCCCTAACCCTAACCTGAACACTAACACCTAACCCTAACCCAAACCCGAACCCTAACCCGAACCCTAACCCTAACCCTAACCCGAAACCTAACCCTAACCCTAACCCTAAACCTAACCCTAACCCGAACCCTAACCCTAACCCTAACCCGAACCCTAACCCTAACACGAACCCTAACCCTAACCCGAACCCGAACTCTAACCCTAACCCTAAACCTAACCCGCACCCTAACCCTAACCCGAACAATAACTGAACCCGAAACCTAAACCTAACCCTAACCCTAACCCTAACCCTAACCCCAACCCTAACACTAACACTAACCCTAACACTAACCCGAACCCCTACCCTAACCCGAACCCGAACCCTCACTCTAACCCTAACCCTAAACCTAACCCTAACCCAAACCCTAACCCTAACCTGAACCCGAAACCTAACACTAACCCTAACCCTAACCCTAACCCTAAAACCAAACCTACCCTAACACTAACCCTAAAACTAACCCGAACCCTAACCCTAACCCTAACCCTAAGTGTAACCCGAACACGAACCCTAACACGAAACCTACCCCTAACCCTAATCCGAACACTAACCCTAACCCTAAACCTAACACTAACCCGAACCCGAATCCTAACCTTAACCCTAAACCGAACCCTAACCCTAACCCGAACCCTAACCCTAACCCGAAACCTAACCCTAACCCTAATCCGAACCCGAACCCGAACCCTAACCCTAACCCTAACCCGAATCCTAACCCTAACCTGAACCCTAACCCTGACCCTAACCCGAACCCTAACCTTAACCCTAACCCGAACCGTAACCCTAACCCGAACCCTAACCCTAAAACGAACCCGAACCCGTACCCTAAACCTAACCCGAACCCTAACCCTAACCCGAACCCTAACCCTAACCCTAACCCTAACCCTAACCCGAACACTAACCCTAAACCTAACCCTAACCCTAATCCGAAACCTAACGCTAATCCGAACCCTAGACCTAACCCTACCCCTAACCCTAACCCTAAACCCTAACCCTAACCCGAATCCTAACCCTTACCCTAACACTAACCCGAATCCTAACCCTAAACCGAACCCCAACCGTAAACCAAACCCGAACCCGAACCCTAACCCTTTACCCGAATCCTAACCCTAACCCGAACACTAACCCGAACCCTAACCCTAACCCTAACCCCGAACCCGAACACTAACCCTAACCCTAACCCTAACCCGAACCCTAAACCGAACCCTAACCCTAACCCGAACCCTAACCCTAACCCTTACCCTAACCCTAACCCTAACCCTAACCCGAACCCTAAATCTAACCCTAACCTGAACACTAACCCCTAACCCCAACCCGAACCCGAACCCTAACCCGAACCCTAACCCTAACCCTAACCCGAACCCTAACCCTAACCTGAACCCTAAACCTAACCCTAACCCGAACCCTAACCCTAACCCTATCCCGAACCCTAACCGTAACCCGAACCCTAACCCTAACCCTAACCCTAACCCGAACACTAACCTAACCCTAACCCGAACCCTAACCCGAACCCTACCCTAACCCTAACCTGAACACTAACACCTAACCCTAACCCAAACCCGAACCCTAACCCGAACCCTAACCCTAACCCTAACCCGAAACCTAACCCTAACCCTAAACCTAAACCTAACCCTAACCCGAACCCTAACCCTAACCCTAACTCTAACCCTAAACCTAACCCTAACCCGAACCCTAACCCTAACCCGAACCCTAACCCTAACCCTAACCCGAACCCTAACCCGACCCTAACCCTAACCCTAACCCGAAACCCAACCCTAACCCAAGCCCGAACCCGAACCCTAACCCTAACCCTAAACCGAACCCTAACCCTAACCCTAACCCGAAACATAACCCTAACCCGAATCCTAACCCTAACACTAACCCTAACCCGAACCCAAATCCTAACCCTAACCCTAACCCTAACCCTTAACCTAACCCTATCCCTAACCCTAACCCGAACCCTAACCCAAACCCTAACACTAAACCTAACCCTAACCCTAACCCGAACCCTAAACCTAACCCTAACCGGAACCTAACCCTAACCCTAAACCGAACCCGAACCCTAACCCTTTACCCGAATCCTAACCCTAACCCGAACACTAACCCGAAACCTAACCCTAAACCTAACCCCGAACCCGAACACTAACCCTAACCCTAACCCTAATCCGAACCCTAAACCGAACCCTAACCCGAACACCAACCCTAACCCTAACCCGAACACGAACCCTAAACCTAACCCTAAACCGAACCCTAACCCTAACCCGAACCCTAACCCTAACCCTACCCCTAACCCGAACCCTAACCCTAACCCTAACGCGACCCCTAACCCGAACCCTAACACGAACCCTAAACCTAACCCTAAACCTAACCCTAACCCGAACTCTAACCCTAACCCTAACCCGAACCCTAACCCTAACCCGAACACTAACCCGAACCCTAACCCTAACCCTAACCCGAACCCTAACCCTAACCCAAACCCTAACCCTACCTTAACCCGAACCCTAAACCTAACCCTAACCCGAACCCTAACCGTAACCCGAACCCTAACCGTAACACGAACCATAACCCTAACCCTAAACCTAACCCGAACCCTAACCCTAACCCTAACCTGAACACTAACGCCTAACCCCAACCCGAACCCGAACACTAACCCGAACCCTAACCCTAACCCTAACCCGAACCCTAACCCTAACCTGAACCCTAAACCTAACCCTAAACCGAACCCTAACCCTAACCCTATCCCGAACCCTAACCGTAACCCGAAACCTAACCCTAACCCGAACCCTAACCCTAACCCGAATCCTAACCCTAACCCTAACCCGAACCCGAATCCTAACCAGAACACTAAACCTAACCCTAACCCGAACCCTAACCCTAACACGAACCCTAAACGTAACCCGAAACCGAACCCTAACCCTAACCCTAAACCTAACCCGCACCCTAACCCTAACCTGAACCCGAACACTAACTCTAACCCTAACCCTAAACGTAACCCTAAACCAAACCCTAACCCTAACCCGAACCCGAAACCTAACCCTAACCCTAACCCTAACCCTAACCCTAACCCTAACCCTAATCCCAAACCTAACGCTAATCCGAACCCTAAACCTAACCCTACCCCTAACCCTAACCCTAAACCCTAACCCTAACCCTAACCCGAATCCTACACCCTAACCCTAACCCTAACCCGAACCCAAACCCTAACCCTAACCCTAACCCTAATCCGAATCCTAACCCTAACCAGAACCCTAACCCTAAACCTAACCCGAACCCGAACCCCAACCCTAACCCTAACCCGAACGAGAACCCTAACCCTAACCCGAACCCTAAACCTAACCCTAACCCTAACCCGAACCCTAACCCTAACCTTAACCCGAACCCTCACCCGACCCTAAACCTAACCCTAACCCGAAACCCAACCCTAACCCTAGCCCGAACCCGAACTCTAACCCTAACCCTAAACCGAACCCTAACCCTAACCCGAACCCTAACCCTAACCCTAACCCGAACCCGAACCCTAACCCTAACCCTAACCCGACCCCTAACCCGAAACCTAACACGAACCCTAAACCTAACCCTAAACCTAACCCTAACCCGAACCCTAACCCTAACCCTAACTCTAACCCTAAACCTAACCCTAACCCGAACCCTAACCCAAACCCGAACCCTAACACGAACCCTATCCAGAACCCTAACCCTAACCCTAACCTAACCCTAATCCGAACCCTAACCCTAACCCTAACCCTAACCCTAACACTAACCCCTAACCCTAACCCGAAACCTAACCCTAACCCTAACCCGAACCCGAACCCTAACCCTAACCCGAATCCTAACCCTAACCCTAACCCGAACCCGAATCCTAACCCGAACACTAAACCTAACCCTAACCCGAACCCTAACCCTAACACGAAACCTAACCGTAACCCGAAAGGAACCCTAACCCTAACCCTAAACCTAACCCGCACCCTAACCCTAACCTGAACCCTAACCCTAACCCGACCCCTAACCCAAACACTAACACGAACCCTAAACCTAACCCTAAACCTAACCCTAACCCAAACCCTAACCCTAACCCTAACCCGAACCCTAACCCTAACCCTAACCCGACCCCTAACCCGAACCCTAACACGAACCCTAAACCTAACCCTAAACCTAACCCTAACCCGAACCCTAACCCTAACCCTAACCCGAAACGTAACCCTAACCTGAACCCTAAACCTAACCCTAACCCGAACCCTAACCCTAACCGTAACCCAAACCCTAACCGTAACCCGAACCCTAAACCTAACACGAACCCTAACCCTAACCCTAACCCGAACCATAACCCGAACCCTAACCCGAACCCTAACCCGAACCCTAACCCTAACCCTAACATGAACACTAACCCCTAACCCTAACCTGAACCCGAACCCTAACCCGAACCCTAACCCTACCCGAACCCTAACCCTAACCCTAACCCTAAACCTAACCCTAACCGGAACCCTAACTCTAACCCTAACTCTAACCCTAAACCTAACCCTAACCCGAACCCTAACCCAAACCCGAACCCTAACCCGAACCCTATCCAGAACCCTAACCCTAACCCTAACACTAACCCTAACACTAAACCCTAACCCTAACCCGAAACCTAACCCTAACCCTAACCCGAACCCGAACCCTAACCCTAACCCGAATCCTAACCCTAACCCTAACCCGAACCCGAATCCTAACCCGAACACTAAACCTAACCCTAACCCGAACCCTAACCCTAACACGAACCCTAACCGTAACCCGAAACCGAACCCTAACCCTAACCCTAAACCTAACCCGCACCCTAACCCTAACCTGAACCCGAACACTAACTCTAAACCTAACCCTAAACGTAACCCTAACCCAAACCCTAACCCTAACCCGAAACCGAAACCTAACCCTTACCCTAACCCTAACCCTAACCCGAACCCTAACCCTAACACCAAACCTAACGCTAACACTAACCCTAACCCTAACCCGAACCCTAACCCTAACCCTAAACCTAACACTAACCCGAACACGAACCCTAACCCGAACCCTACCCCTAACCCTAATCCGAACCCTAACCCTAACCCTAAACCTAACACTAACCTGAACCCGAAACCTAACCCTAACCCTAACCCGAACCCTAACCCTAACCCTAAACCGAACCCTAACCCTAACCCGAACCCTAACCCTAACCCTAACCAGAACCCTAACCCTAACCCTAACCCGAACCCTAACCCTAGCCCGAACCCTAACCCTAACCCGACCCGAACCCGAACCCTAAACCTAACCCGAACCCTAAAACTAACCCTAACCCTAACCCGAACCCTAACCCAAACCCGAACCCTAACACGAACCCGAACCCTAACCCTAACCCGAACACGAACCCTAACCCTAAACCGAACCCTAACCCTAACCCTAACCCGAACCCTAACCCTAACCCTAATCCGAACCCTAACTCTAACCCTAACCCTAACCCTAACCGGAACCCTAACCCTAACCCTAACCCGAACCCTATCCCCTAACCCGAATCCGAACCCGAACCCGAACCCTAACCCTACCCCGAACCCGAACCGGAACCCTAACCCTAACCCGAACCCGAACCCTAACCCTAACCCTAATCCTAACCCGAACCCGAACCCTAAACCTAACCCTAACCCTAACCCTAACACTAAACCTAACCCGAAACCTAACCCTAGCCCTAACCCTAACCCGAACCCAAACCCGAACCCTAACACTAAACCTAACCCTAAGCCTAACCCGAACCCTAAACCTAACCCTAACCGGAACCCTAACCCTAACCCTAACCCGAACCCGAACCCTAAACCTTTACCCGAATCCTAACCCTAACCCGAACACTAACCCGAACCCTAACCCTAACCCTAACCCCGAACCCGAACACTAACCCTAACCCTAACCCTAACCCGAACACTAAACCGAACCCTAACCCTAACCCGAACCCTAACCCTAACCCTAACCCTAACCCGAACCCTAACCCTAACCCTAACCCGACCCCTAACCCAAACCCTAACACGAACCCTAAACCTAACCTTAACCCTAACCCTAACCCGAACTCTAACCCTAACCCTAACCCTACCTTAACCCGAACCCTAACCCTAACCCTAAACCGAACCCTAACCGTAACCCGAACCCTAACCGTAACACGAACCATAACCCTAAACCTAACCCTAAACTGAACCCTAACCCTAACCCTAACCCGAACCCTAACCCGAACCCTAACCCTAACCCTAACCTGAACACTAACCCCTAACCCCAACCCGAACCCGAACCCTAACCCGAACCCTAACCCTAACCCTAACCCGAACCCTAACCCTAACCTGAACCCTAAACCTAACCCTAACCCGAACCCTAACCCTAACCCTATCCCGAACCCTAACCGTAACCCGAACCCTAACCCTAACCCTAAACCTAACCCGAACACTAACCCTAACCCGAACCCGAACCCTAACCCGAACCCTACCCCTAACCCTAACCTGAACACTAACAACTAACCCTAACCCAAACCCGAACCCTAACCCGAACCCTAACCCTAACCCTAAACCGAACCCTAACCCTAACCCTAACCCTAAACCTAACCCTAACCCGAACCCTAACCCTAACCCTAACTCTAACCCTAAACCTAACCCTAACCCGAACCCTAACCCGAACCCTAACCCGAACCCTAAACAGAACCCTAACCCTAACGCTAACCTAACCCTAATCCGAACCCTAACCCTAACCCTAACCCTAACCCTAACACTAACCCTAACAATAACACCTAACCCTAACCCGAAACCTAACCCTAACCCTAACCCGAACCCGAACCCTAACCCCTAACCCTAACCCGAACCCGAACCCTAAACCTAACCCTAACCCTAACCCTAACACGAACCCGAACCCTAACCCTAACCCGAACCCAAACCCTAACCCTAACCCTAACCCTAACCCGAACCCGAACCCTAACCCGAACCCTAACCCTAACCCTAACCCGAACCCTAACCCTAACACGAACCCTAACCCTAACCCGAACCCGAACCCTTACCCTAACCCTAAACCTAACCCGCACCTTAACCCTAACCCGAACCCGAACCCTAACTGAACCCGAAACCTAACCCTAACCCTAACCCTAACTCTAACCCCAACCCTAACCCTAATCCGAACACTAACCCTAACCCTAAACCTAACACTAACCCGAACCCGAATCCTAACCTTAACCCTAAACCGAACCCTAACCCTAACCCGAACCCTAACCCTAACCCGAAACCTAACCCTAACCCTAACCCGAACCCGAACCCGAACCCTAACCCTAACCCTAACCCGAATCCTAACCCTAACCTGAACCCTAACCCTGAACCTATCCCGAACCCTAACCCTAACCCTAACCCGAACCCTAACCCTAACCCGAACCCTAACCCTAAAACGAACCCGAACCCGTACCCTAAACCTAACCCGAACCCTAACCCTAACCCTAACCCTAAACCGAACACTAACCCTAAACCTAACCCTAACCCTAATCCGAAACCTAACGCTAATCCGAACCCTAAACCTAACCCTTCCCCTAACCCTAACCCTAAACCCTAACCCTAACCCTAACCCGAATCCTAACCCTAACCCTAACCCCAACCCTAACCCGAACCCAAACCCTAACCCTAACCCTAACCCTAACCCGAATCCTAACCCTAACCCGAACCCCAACCCTAAACCTAACCCGAACCCGAACCCCAACCCTAACCCTAACCCGAACGTGAACCCTAACCCTAACCCGAACCCTAAACCTAACCCTAACCCTAACCCGAACCCTAACCCTAACCCTAACCCGAACCCTCACCCGACCCTAACCCTAACCCTAACCCGAAACCCAACCCTAACCCTAGCCCGAACCCGAACCCTAACCCTAACCCTAAACCGAACCCTAACCCTAACCCTAACCCGAAACCTAACCCTAACCCGAATCCTAACCCTAAACCTAACCCTAACCCGAACCCAAACCCTAACCCTAACCCTAACCCTAACCCTAACCCTAACCCGAAACCTAACCCTAGCCCTAACCCTAAACCGAACCCTAACCCGAACCCTAACACTAAACCTAACCCTAACCCTAACCCGAACCCTAAACCTAACCCTAACCGGAACCCTAACCCTAACCCTAACCCGAACCCAAACCCTAACCCTAACCCTAACCCTAACCCTAACCCGAAACCTAACCCTAGCCCTAACCCTAAACCGAACCCTAACCCGAACCCTAACACTAAACCTAACCCTAACCCTAACCCGAACCCTAAACCTAACCCTAACCGGAACCCTAACCCTAACCCTAACCCGAACCCGAACCCTAACCCTAACCCGAACACTAACCCGAACCCTAACCCGAACCCTAACCCGAACCCTAACCCTAACCCAAACCCTAACCCTACCTTAACCCGAACCCTAACCCTAACCCTAACCCGAACCCTAACCGTAACACGAACCATAACCCTAACCCTAAACATAACCTGAACCCTAACCCTAACCCTAACCCGAACCCTAACCCGAACCCTAACACTAACCCTAACCTGAACACTAACCCCTAACCCCAACCCGAACCCGAACACTAACCCGAACCCTAACCCTAACCCTAACCCGAACCCTAACCCTAACCTGAACCCTAAACCTAACCCTAACCCGAACCCTAACCCTAATCCTATCCCGAACCCTAACCGTAACCCGAACCCTAACCCTAACCCTAACCCTAACCCTAAACCTAACCCGAACACTAACCCTAACCCGAACCCGAACCCTAACCCGAAACCTAACCCGAACCCTAACCCGAACCATAACCCTAACCCTAACCCTAAACCTAACCCTAACCCGAACCCTAACCCTAACCCTAACTCTAACCCTAAACCTAACCCTAAACCGAACCCTAACCCTAACCCGAACCATAACCCGAACCCTAAACAGAACCCTAACCCTAACCCTAACCTAACCCTAATCCGAACCCTAACCCTAACCCTAACCCTAACCCTAACCATAACCCTAACACTAACACCTAACCCTAACCTTAAACCTAACCCTAACCCTAGCCCGAACCCGAACCCTAACCCCTAACCCTAACCCGAACCCGAACCCTAAACCTAACCCTAACCCTAAACCTAACCCGAACCCGAACCCTAACCCTAACCCGAACCCTAACCCTAACCCTAACCCTAACCCGAACCCTAACCCTAACACGAACCCTAACCCTAACCTGAACCCGAACACTAACCCTAACCCTAAACCTAACCCGCACCCTAACCCTAACCCGAACCCGAACCCTAACTGAACCCGAAACCTAACCCTAACCCTAACCCTAACCCTAACCCTAAACCTAACCCTAACCCCAACCCTAACACTAACACTAACCCTAACACTAACCCGAACCCTAACCCTAACCCGAACCCGAACCCTAACTCTAACCCTAACCCTAAACCTAACCCTAACCCAAACCCTAACCCTAACCCGAACTCGAAACCATACACTAACCCTAACCCTAACCCTAACCCTAACCCTAACACCAAACATAACCCTAACACTAACCCTAACACTAACCCGAACCCTAACCCTAACCCTAACCCTAACACTAACCCGAACACGAACCCTAACACGAAACCTACCCCTAACTCTAATCCGAACACTAACCCTAACCCTAAACCTAACACTAACCCGAACCCGAACCCTAACCTTAACCCTAAACCGAACCCTAACCCTAACCCGAACCCTAACCCTAACCCGAAACCTAACCCTAACCCTAACCCGAACCCGAACCCTAACCCTAACCCTAACCCGAACCCTAACCCTAACCTGAACCCTAATCCTGACCCTAACCCGAACCCTAACCCTAACCCTAAACCGAACCCTAACCCTAAACCGAACCCTAACCCTAAACCGAACCCGAACCCTAAACCTAACCCGAACCCTAACCCTAACCCTAACCCGAACCCTAACCCAAACCCGAACCCTAACACGAACCCGAAACCTAACCCTAACCCGAACACGCACCCTAACACTAACCGGAACCCTAACCCTAACCCTAAACCGAACCCTAAACCTAACTCTAACCCGAACCCTAACCCTAACCCGAAACCTAACCCTAACCCTAACCCGAATCCTAACCCTAACCCTAACCCGAACCCTAACCCGAACCCTAACCCTAACCCTAACCCTAACACAAACCCTAACCCTAACCCTAACCCGAACCCTAACCCGAACCCTAACCCTAACCCTAACCCTAACACAAACCCTAACCCTAACCCTAACCCGAACCCTAAACCTAACCCTAACCCTAACTCGAACCCTAACCCTAACCCTAACCCGAACCCTAACCCTAACCCTAACCCTAACCCGAACACTAACCCTTAACCTAACCCTAACCCTAATCCGAAACCTAACCCTAATCCGAACCCTAAACCTAACCCTACCCCTAACCCTAACCCTAAACCCTAACCCTAACTCTAACCCGAATCATAACCTAACCCTAACCCTAACCCGAACCCAAACCCTAACCCTAATCCTAACCCTAACCCGAATCCTAACACTAACCCGAACCCTAACCCTAAACCTAACCCGAACCCGAACCCCAACCCTAACCCTAACCCGAACGCGAACCCTAACCCTAACCCGAACCCTAAACCTATCCCTAACCCTAACCCGAACCCTAACCCTAACACGAACCCTAACCGTAACCCGAAACCGAACCGTAACCCTAACCCTAAACCTAAACCGCACCCTAACCCTAACCTGAACCCGAACACTAACTCTAACCCTAACCCTAAACGTAAACCTAACCCAAACCCTAACCCTAACCCGAAACCGAAACCTAAACCTAACCCTAACCCTAACCCTAACCCTAACCCTAACACCAAACCTAACGCTAACACTAACCCTAACCCTAACCCGAACCCAAACCCGAACCCTAACACTAAACCTAACCCTAAGCCTAACCCGAACCCTAAACCTAACCCTAACCGGAACCCTAACCCTAAACCTAACCCGAACCCGAACCCTAACCCTTTACCCGAATCCTAACCCTAACCCGAACACTAACCCGAACCCTAACCCTAACCCTAACCCCGAACCCGAACCCTAACCCTAACCCTAACCCTAACCCGAACCCTAAACCGAACCCTAACCCTAACCCGAACCCTAACCCTAACCCTAACCCTAACCCGAACCCTAACCCTAACCCTAACCCGACCCCTAACCCAAACCCTAACACGAACCCTAAACCTAACCTTAACCCTAACCCTAACCCGAACTCTAACCCTAACCCTAACCCGAACCCTAACCCTAACCCGAACCCTAACCCGAACCTAACCCTAACCCTAAACCGAACCCTAACCCTAACCCAAACCCTAACCCTACCTTAACCCGAACCCTAACCCTAACCCTAACCCGAACCCTAACCGTAACCCGAACCCTAACCGTACACGAACCATAACCCTAACCCTAACCCTAACCTGAACCCTAACCCTAACCCTAACCCGAACCCTAACCCGAACCCTAACCCTAACCCTAACCTGAACACTAACCCCTACCCCAACCCGAACCCGAACACTAACCCGAACCCTAACCCTAAACCTAACCCGAACCCTAACCCTAACCCTAACCCTAAACCTAACCCTAACCCGAACCGTAACCCTAACCCTAACTCTAACCCTAAACCTAACCCTAACCCGAACCCTAACCCTAACCCGAACCCTAACCCGAACCCTAAACAGAACCCTAACCCTAACGCTAACATAACCCTAATCGGAACCCTAACCCTAACCCTAACCCTAACCCTAACCCTAACACTAACACCTAACCCTAACCCAAAACCTAACCCTAACCCTAACCCGAACCCGAACCCTAACCCCTAACCCTAACCCGAACCCGAACCCTAAACCTAACCCTAACCCTAACCCTAACCCGAACCTGAACCCGAACCCTAACCCTAACCCGAACCCTAACCCTAACCCTAACCCTAACCCGAACCCGAACCCTAACCCGAACCCTAACCCTAACCCTAACCCGAACCCTAACCCTAACACGAACCCTAACCCTAACCTGAACCCGAACACTAACCCTAACCCTAAACCTAACCCGCACCCTAACCCTAACCAGAACCCGAACCCTAACTGAACCCGAAACCTAACCCTAACCCTAACCCTAACCCTAACCCTAAACCTAACCCTAACCCCAACCCTAACACTAACACTAACCCTAACACTAACCCGAACCCTAACCCTAACCCGAACCCGAACCCTAACTCTAACCCTAACCCTAAACCTAACCCTAACCCAAACCCTAACCCTAACCCGAACCCGAAACCATACACTAACCCTAACCCTAACCCTAACCCTAACCCTAACACCAAACCTAACCCTAACACTAACCCTAACACTAACCCGAACCCTAACCCTAACCCTAACCCTAACACTAACCCGAACACGAACCCTAACACGAAACCTACACCTAATTCTAATCCGAACACTAACCCTAACCCTAAACCTAACACTAACCCGAACCCGAACCCTAACCTTAACCCTAAACCGAACCCTAACCCTAACCCGAACCCTAACCCTAACCCGAAACCTAACCCTAACCCTAACCCGAACCCGAACCCTAACCCTAACCCTAACCCGAACCCTAACCCTAACCTGAACCCTAATCCTGACCCTAACCCGAACCCTAACCCTAACCCTAAACCGAACCCTAACCCTAAACCGAACCCTAAACCTAAACCGAACACGAACCCGAACCCTAAACCTAACCCGAACCCTAACCCTAACCCTAACCCGAACCCTAACCCAAACCCGAACCCTAACACGAACCCGAAACCTAACCCTAACCCGAACACGCACCCTAACACTAACCGGAACCCTAACCCTAACCCTAAACCGAACCCTAAACCTAACCCTAACCCGAACCCTAACCCTAACCCGAAACCTAACCCTAACCCTAACCCGAATCCTAACCCTAACCCTAACCCGAACCCTAACCCGAACCCTAACCCTAACCCTAACCCTAACACAAACCCTAACCCTAACCCTAACCCGAACCCTAACCCGAACCCTAACCCTAACCCTAACCCTAACACAAACCCTAACCCTAACCCTAACCCGAACCCTAAACCTAACCCTAACCCTAACTCGAACCCTAACCCTAACCCTAACCCGAACCCTAACCCTAACCCTAACCCTAACCCGAACACTAACCCTAAACCTAACCCTAACCCTAATCCGAAACCTAACGCTAATCCGAACCCTAAACCTAAACCTACCCCTAACCCTAACCCTAAACCCTAACCCTAACCCTAACCCGAATCATAACCTAACCCTAACCCTAACCCGAACCCAAACCCTAACCCTAATCCTAACCCTAACCCGAATCCTAACACTAACCCGAACCCTAAACCTAAACCTAACCCGAACCCGAACCCCAACCCTAACCCTAACCCGAACGCGAACCCTAACCCTAACCCGAACCCTAAACCAATCCCTAACCCTAACCCGAACCCTAACCCTAACACTAACCCGAACCCTCACCCGACCCTAACCCTAACCCTAACCCGAAACCCGACCCTAACCCTAGCCCGAACCCGAACCCTAACACTAACCCTAAACCGAACCCTAACCCTAACCCGAACCCTAACCCTAACCCTAACCCTAACCCTAACCCTAACCCGAAACCTAACCTTAACCCTAACCCGACCCCTAACCCGAACCCTAACACGAACCCTAAACCTAACCCTAACCCTAACCCTAACCCGAACTCTAACCCTAACCCTAACCCAAACCCTAACCCTAACCCGAACCCTAACCCGAACCCTAACCCGAACCCTAACCCTAACCCTAACCCGAACCCTAACCCTAAACCGAACACTAACCGTAACCCGAACCCTAACCCTAACCCTAAACTGAACCCTAACCCTAACCCTAACCCGAACCCTAACCCGAAACCTAACCCTAACCCTAACCTGAACACTAACCCCTAACCCCAACCCGAAACCGAACCCTAACCCGAACCCTAACCCTAAACCTAACCCGAAACCTAACCCTAACCTGAACCCTAAACCTAAACCTAACCCGAACCCTAACCCTAACCCTAACCCAAACCCTAACCGTAACCCGAACCCTAAACCTAACCCGAACCCTAACCCTAACCCGAACCATAACCCTAACCCTAACCCGAACCATAACCCGAACCCTAACCCTAACCCTAACCTGACAATAACCCCTAACCCTAAACCGAACCCGAACCCTAACCCAAACCCTAACCCTAACCCTAACCCGAACCCTAACCCTAACCCTAACCCTAAACCTAACCCGAAACCTAACCCTAACCCTAACTCTAACCCTAAACCTAACCCTAAACCGAACCCTAACCCTAACCCGAACCCAACCCGAAACCTAACCAGAACCCTAACCCTAACCGTAACCCGAACCCGAACCCTAAACCTAACCCTAACCCTAACCCTAACCCGAAAACGAAACCTAACCCTAACCCGAACCCTAACCCTAAACCTAACCCTAACCCAAACCCGAACCCTAACCCTAACACGAACCCTAACCCTTACCCGAACCCGAACCCTAACCCTAACCCTAAACCTAACCCGCACCCTAACCCTAACCCGAACCCGAACCCTAACCCTAACCCTAACCCTAAACCTAACCCTAACCCGAAACCTAACCGTAACCCGAACCCGAAACCTAAACCTAACCCTAACCCTAACCCTAACCCTAACCCCAACCCTAACACTAACACTAACCCTAACCCTAACCCGAACACTAAACCTAACCCGAACCCTAACCCTAACCCTAACCCGAAACCGAACCCTAACCCTAACCCCTAACCCGAAACCTAACCCTAAACCGAAACCTAACCCTAACCCGAACCCTAACCTAACCCTAATCCGAACCCTAACCCTAAACCTAACCCTAACCCGAACCCGAACCCTAACCCTAAACCAAACCCCTAACCCGAACCCTAAACCTAACCCTAACCCGAACCCAAACCCTAACCCGAATCCTAACCCTAACCCTAACCCGAACCCTAACCCGAACCCTAACTCTAACCCTAACCCTAACCCAAACCCTAACCCTAACCCTAACCCGAACCCGACCCCGAACCCTAACCCTAACGCTAACTCTAACCCAAACCCTAACCCGAACACTAACTCGAACCATAACCCTAACCTGAACCCTAACCCGAACCCGAACCCTAACCCTAAACCTAACCCGAACCCTAACCCTAACCCTAACCCTAACCCTAACCCTAACCCTAAAACGAACCCTAACCCTAACCCTAACCCGACCCCTAACCCGAACCCTAACACGAACCCTAACCCTAACCCTAACCCTAACCCGAACCCTAACCCTAACCCTAACCCGAACCCTAACCCGAACCCGAACCCTAACCCTAACCCTAACCTGAACCCTAACCCTAAACCGAACCCGATCCCTAACCCTAACCCGAAAACTAACCCGTACAAAACCCTAACCCGAACCCTAACCCTAACCCGAACCCTAACCCTAACCCTGACCCTAACCCGAAACATAAACCTAACCCGAACCCTAACCCTAAACCCGAACCCGAACCCTAACCCGAACCCTAACCCTAACCCTAATACGAAACCGAACCCGAACCCGAACCCTAACCCGAACCCTAACCCTAACCCTAACCCTAATCCGAACCGTAACCCTAAACCTAACCCTAACCCTAACCCGAACCCGAACACTAACCCGTACCCTATCCCCTAACCCGAATCCGAACCCGAACCCGAACCCTAACCCTACCACGAACCCGAACCCGAACCCTAACCCTAACCCTAACCCGTACCCTATCCCCTAACCCGAATCCGAACCCGAACCCGAACCCTAACCCGAACCTGAACCCTAACCCTAACCCTAACCCTAAACCGAAACCTAAACCTAGCCCTAACCCTAACCCGAACCCTAACCTGAACCCTAACACTAACACTAACCCTAACCCTAAAACGAACCCTAACCCTAACCCTAACCAAAACCCTAACCCTAACCCTAACCCGAACCCGAACCCTAACCCTTTACCCGAATCCTAACCCTAACCCGAACACTAACCCGAACCCTAAACCTAACCCTAACCACGAACCCGAACCCTAACACTAACCCTAACCCTACCCGAACCCTAACCCGAACCCTAACCCGAACCCCAACCCTAACCCTAACCCGAACCCGAACACTAACCCTAACCCTAAACCGAACCCTAAACCTAACCCGAACTCTAACCCTAACCCTAACCCTAAACCGAACCCTAACCCTAACCCGACACCTAACCCGAACCCTAACACAAACCCTAAACCTAACCCTAACCCTAAACCTAACCCGAACTCTAACCCTAACCATAACCCGAACCCTAACCTTAACCCGAACCCTAACCCGAACCCTAACCCTAACCCTAACCCGAAACCTAACCCTAACCCGAACCCTAACTCTAACCCTAACCCGACCCCTAACCCGAACCCTAACACGAACCCTAAACCTAACCCTAAACCTAACCCTAACCCGAACTCTAACCCTAACCCGAACCCGAACCCTAACCCTAACCCGAACCCTAAACTGAACCCTAACCCTAACCCTAACCCGAACCCTAACCCTAACCCAAACCCTAAACCGAACCCTAACCCGAACCCTAACCCTAACCCTAACCCGAACCCTAACCGTAACCCGAACCCTAACCGTAACACGAACCATAACCCTAAACCTAACCCTAACCTGAACCCTAACCGTAACCCTAACCCGAACCCTAACCCGAACCCTAACCCTAACCCTAACCTGAACACTAACCCCTAACCCCAACCCGAACCCGAACCCTAACCCGAACCCTAACCCTAACCCTAACCCGAACCCTAACCCTAACCTGAACCCTAAACCTAACCCTAATCCGAACCCTAACCCTAACCCTAACCCGAACCCTAACCGTAACCCGAACCCTAACCCTAACCCTAACCCTAACCCTAACCCGAACACTAACCCTAACCCTAACCCGAACCCTAACCCGAACCCTACCCCTAACACTAACCTGAACACTAACACCTAACCCTAACCCGAACCCGAACCCTAACCCGAACCTAACCCTAACCCTAACCCGAACCCGAACCCTAACCCTAAACCTAACCCTAAACCTAACCCTAACCCGAAACCTAACCCTAACCCTAACTCTAACCCTAAACCTAACCCTAACCCGAACACTAACCCTAACCCGAACCCTAAACAGAACCCTAACCCTAACCCTAACCTAACCCTAAACCGAACCCTAACCCTAACCTTAACCCTAACCCTAACCCTAACACTAACACCTAACCCTAACCCGAAACCTAAACCTAACCCGAACCCGAACCCGAACCCTAACCCCTAACCCTAACCCGAACCCGAACCCTAAAACTAACACTAACCCTAACCCGAACCCTAACCCTAACCCGAACCCTAACCCTAACCCTAACACTAACCCGAACCCGAACCCTAACCCGAACCCTAACCCTAACCCTAACCCGAACCCTAACCCTAACACGAACCCTAACCCTAACCCGAACCCGAACCCTAACCCTAAACCTAACCCGCACCCTAACCCTAACCCGAACCCGAACGTTATCCGAACCCGAAACCTAACCCTAATCCTAACCCTAACCCTAACCCTAACCCTAACCCCAACCCTAACACTAACACTAACCCTAACACTAACCCGAACCCTAACCCTAACCCGAACCCGAACCCTAACTCTAACCCTAACCCTAAACCTAACCCTAACCCAAACCCTAACCCTAACCCGAACCCGAAACCTAACCCTAACCCTAACCCTAACCCTAACACCAAACCTAAACCTAACACTAACCCTAACACTAACCCGAACCCTAACCCTAACCCTAACACTAACACTAACCCGAACACGAACCCTAACCCGAACCCTACCCCTAAACCTAATCCGAACACTAAGCCTAACCCTAAACCTAACACTAACCCGAACCCGAACCCTAACCTTAACCCTAAACCGAACTCTAACCCTAACCCGAACCCTGACCCTAACCCGAAACCTAACCCTAACCCTAACGAGAACCCGAACCCGAACCCTAACCCTAACCCTAACCCGAACCCTAACACTAACCTGAACCCTAAACCTAACCCTAACCCGAACCCTAACCCTAACCCTAACCCTAACCCGAACCCTAACCCTAACCCGAACCCTAACCCTAAACTGAACCCTAACCCTAACCCTAACCCGAACCCTAACCCGAAACCTAACCCTAACCCTAACCTGAACACTAACCACTAACCCCAATCGAACCCGAACCCTAACCCGAACCCTAACCCTAACCCTAACCTGAAACCTAACCCTAACCTGAACCCTAAACCTAACCCTAACCCGAACCCTAACCCTAACCCTAACCCAAACCCTAATCGTAACCCGAACCCTAAACCTAACACGAACACTAACCCTAACCCTAAACCGAACCATAACCCTAACCCTAACCCGAACCCTAACCCGAACCCTAACCCTAACCCTAACCTGAACACTAACCCCTAACCCTAACCCGAACCCGAACCCTAACCCTAACCCTAAACCGAACCCTAAACCTAACCCTAACCCTAAACCTAACCCTAACCCGAACCCTAACCCTAACCCTAACATTAACCCTAAACCTAACCCTAACCCGAACCCTAACCCTAACCCGAACCCTAACCCGAACCCTAACCAGAACCCTAACCCTAACCCTAACCTAACCCTAATCCGAACCCTAACCCTAATCCTAACCCTAACCCTAACACTAACCCCTAACCCTAACCCGAAACCTAACCCTAACCCTAACCCGAACCCGAACCCTAACCCCTAACCCTAACCCGAACCCGAACCCTAAACCTAACCCTAACCCTAACCCTAACCCGAACCCTAAACCTAACCCAAACCCTAACCCTAACCAAAACACTAACCCGAACCCGAACCCTAACACGAACCCTAACCCTAACCCTAACCCGAACCGTAACCCTAACACGAACCCTAACCCTAACCCGAACCCGAACCCTAACCCTAAACCTAACCCGCACCCTAACCCTAACCCGAACCCGAACGTTATCCGAACCCGAAACCTAACCCTAATGCTAACCCTAACCCTAACCCTAACCCTAACCCCAACCCTAACACTAACACTAACCCTAACACTAACCCGAACCCTAACCCTAACCCGAACCCGAACCCTAACTCTAACCCTAACCCTAAACCTAACCCTAACCCAAGCCCTAACCCTAACCCGAACCCGAAACCTAACCCTAACCCTAACCCTAACCCTAACCCTAACCCTAACACCAAACCTAAACCTAACACTAACCCTAACACTAACCCACTAACCCGAACCCTAATCCTAACCCTAACACTAACACTAACCCGAACACGAACCCTAACCCGAACCCTACCCTTAACCCTAATCCGAACACTAACCCTAACCCTAAACCTAACACTAACCCGAACCCGAACCCTAACCTTAACCCTAAACCGAACCCTAACCCTAACCCGAACCCTGACCCTAACCCGAAACCTAACCCTAACCCTAACCAGAACCCGAACCCGAACCCTAACCCTAACCCTAACCCGAACCCTAACACTAACCTGAACCCTAACCCTAACCCTAACCCGAACCCTAACCCTAACCCTAACCCTAACCCGAACCCTAACCCTAACCCGAACCCTAACCCTAAACTGAACCCTAACCCTAACCCTAACCCGAACCCTAACCCGAAACCTAACCCTAACCCTAACCTGAACACTAACCACTAACCCCAACCCGAACCCGAACCCTAACCCGAACCCTAACCCTAACCCTAACCTGAAACCTAACCCTAACCTGAACCCTAAACCTAACCCTAACCCGAACCCTAACCCTAACCCTAAGCCAAACCCTAATCGTAACCCAAACCCTAAACCTAACACGAACCCTAACCCTAACCCTAAACCGAACCATAACCCTAACCCTAACCCGAACCCTAACCCGAACCCTAACCCTAACCCTAACCTGAACACTAACCCCTAACCCTAACCCGAACCCGAACCCTAACCCGAACCCTAACCCTAACCCTAAAAAGAACCCTAAACCTAACCCTAACCCTAAACCTAACACTAACCTGAACCCTAACCCTAACCCTAACTCTAACCCTAAACCTAACCCTAACCCGAACCCTAACCCTAACCCGAACCCTAACCCGAACCCTAACCAGAACCCTAACCCTAACCCTAACCTAACCCTAATCCGAACCCTAACCATAATCCTAACCCTAACCCTAACACTAACCCCTAACCCTAACCCGAAACCTAACCCTAACCCTAACCCGAACCCGAACCCTAACCCCTAACCCTAACCCGAACCCGAACCCTAAACCTAACCCTAACCCTAACCCTAACCCGAACCCTAACCCTAACCCGAACCCTAACCCTAACCCTAACACTAACCCGAACCCGAACCCTAAACCGAACCCTAACCCTAACCCTAACCCGAACCCTAACCCTAACACGAACCCTAACCCTAACCCGAACCCGAACCCTAACCCTAAACCTAACCCGCACCCTAACCCTAACCCGAACCCGAACGTTATCCGAACCCGAAACCTAACCCTAATCCTAACCCTAACCCTAACCCTAACCCTAAACCCAACCCTAACACTAACACTAACCCTAACACTAACCCGAACCCTAACCCTAAACCGAACCCGAACCCTAACTCTAACCCTAACCCTAAACCTAACCCTAACCCAAACCCTAACCCTAACCCGAACCCGAAACCTAACCCTAACCCTAACCCTAACCCTAACCCTAACACCAATCCTAAACCTAACACTAACCCTAACACTAACCCGAACCATACCCCTAACCCTAATCCGAACACTAACCCTAACCCTAAACCTAACACTAACCCGAACCCGAACCCTAACCATAACCCTAAACCGAACCCTAACCCTAACCCGAACCCTGACCCTAACCCGAAACCTAACCCTAACCCTAACCAGAACCCGAACCCGAACCCTAACCCTAACCCTAACCCGAACCCTAACACTAACCTGAACCCTAACCCTAACCCTAACCCGAACCCTAACCCTAACCCTAACCCTAACCCGAACCCTAACCCTAACCCGAACCCTAACCCTAAACTGAACCCTAACCCTAACCCTAACCCGAACCCTAACCCTAACCCTAACCCAAACCCTAATCGTAACCCGAACCCTAAACCTAACACGAACACTAACCCTAACCCTAAACCGAACCATAACCCTAACCCTAACCCGAACCCTAACCCGAACCCTAACCCTAACCCTAACCTGAACACTAACCCCTAACCCTAACCCGAACCCGAACCCTAACCCTAACCCTAAACCGAACCCTAAACCTAACCCTAACCCTAAACCTAACCCTAACCCGAACCCTAACCCTAACCCTAACATTAACCCTAAACCTAACCCTAACCCGAACCCTAACCCTAACCCGAACCCTAACCCGAACCCTAAACAGAACCCTAACCCTAACCCTAACCTAACCCTAATCCGAACCCTAACCCTAATCCTAACCCTAACCCTAACACTAACCCCTAACCCTAACCCGAAACCTAACCCTAACCCTAACCCGAACCCGAACCCTAACCCCTAACCCTAACCCGAACCCGAACCCTAAACCTAACCCTAACCCTAACCCTAACCCGAACCCTAAACCTAACCCAAACCCTAACCCTAACCAAAACACTAACCCGAACCCGAACCCTAACACGAACCCTAACCCTAACCCTAACCCGAACCCTAACCCTAACACGAACCCTAACCCTAACCCGAACCCGAACCCTAACCCTAAACCTAACCCGCACCCTAACCCTAACCCGAACCCGAACGTTATCCGAACCCGAAACCTAACCCTAATCCTAACCCTAACCCTAACCCTAACCCTAACCCCAACCCTAACACTAACACTAACCCTAACACTAACCCGAACCCTAACCCTAACCCGAACCCGAACCCTAACTCTAACCCTAACCCTAAACCTAACCCTAACCCAAGCCCTAACCCTAACCCGAACCCGAAACCTAACCCTAAACCTAACCCTAACCCTAACCCTAACCCTAACACCAAACCTAAACCTAACACTAACCCTAACACTAACCCGAACCCTAACCCTAACCCTAACACTAACACTAACCCGAACACGAACCCTAACCCGAACCCTACCCTTAACCCTAATCCGAACACTAATCCTAACCCTAAACCTAACACTAAACCGAACCCGAACCCTAACCTTAACCCTAAACCGAACCCTAACCCTAACCCGAACCCTGACCCTAACCCGAAACCTAACCCTAACCCTAACCAGAACCCGAACCCGAACCCTAACCCTAACCCTAACCCGAACCCTAACACTAACCTGAACCCTAACCCTAACCCTAACCCGAACCCTAACCCTAACCCTAACCCTAACCCGAACCCTAACCCTAACCCGAACCCTAACCCTAAACTGAACCCTAACCCTAACCCTAACCCGAACCCTAACCCGAAACCTAACCCTAACCCTAACCTGAACACTAACCACTAACCCCAACCCGAACCCGAACCCTAACCCGAACCCTAACCCTAACCCTAACCTGAAACCTAACCCTAACCTGAACCCTAAACCTAACCCTAACCCGAACCCTAACCCTAACCCTAACCCAAACCCTAATCGTAACCCAAACCCTAAACCTAACACGAACCCTAACCCTAACCCTAAACCGAACCATAACCCTAACCCTAACCCGAACCCTAACCAGAACCCTAACCCTAACCCTAACCTGAACACTAACCCCTAACCCTAACCCGAACCCGAACCCTAACCGAACCCTAACCCTAACCCTAAAAAGAACCCTAAACCTAACCCTAACCCTAAACCTAACCCTAACCTGAACCCTAACCCTAACCCTAACTCTAACCCTAAACCTAACCCTAACCCGAACCCTAACCCTAACCCGAACCCTAACCCGAACCCTAACCAGAACCCTAAACCTAACCCTAATCCGAACCCTAACCCTAATCCTAACCCTAACCCTAACACTAACCCCTAACCCTAACCCGAAACCTAACCCTAACCCTAACCCGAACCCGAACCCTAACCCCTAACCCTAACCCGAAACCGAACCCTAAACCTAACCCTAACCATAACCCTAACCCGAACCCTAACCCTAACCCGAACCCTAACCCTAACCCGAACCCTAACCCGAACCCTAACCAGAACCCTAACCCTAACCCTAACCTAACCCTAATCCGAACCCTAACCCTAATCCTAACCCTAACCCTAACACTAACCCCTAACCCTAACCCGAAACCTAAGCCTAACCCTAACCCGAACCCGAACCCTAACCCCTAACCCTAACCCGAACCCGAACCCTAAACCTAACCCTAACCCTAACCCTAACCCGAACCCTAAACCTAACCCAAACCCTAACCCTAACCAAAACACTAACCCGAACCCGAACCCTAACACGAACCCTAACCCTAACCCTAACCCGAACCCTAACCCTAACACGAACCCTAACCCTAACCCGAACCCGAACCCTAACCCTAAACCTAACCCGCACCCTAACCCTAACCCGAACCCGAACGTTATCCGAACCCGAAACCTAACCCTAATCCTAACCCTAACCCTAACCCTAACCCTAACCCCAACCCTAACACTAACACTAACCCTAACACTAACCCGAACCCTAACCCTAACCCGAACCCGAACCCTAACTCTAACCCTAACCCTAAACCTAACCCTAACCCAAGCCCTAACCCTAACCCGAACCCGAAACCTAACCCTAACCCTAACTCTAACCCTAACCCTAACCCTAACACCAAACCTAAACCTAACACTAACCCTAACACTAACCCGAACCCTAACCCTAACCCTAACACTAACACTAACCCGAACACGAACCCTAACCCGAACCCTACCCTTAACCCTAATCCGAACACTAATCCTAACCCTAAACCTAACACTAAACCGAACCCGAACCCTAACCTTAACCCTAAACCGAACCCTAACCCTAACCCGAACCCTGACCCTAACCCGAAACCTAACCCTAACCCTAACCAGAACCCGAACCCGAACCCTAACCCTAACCCTAACCCGAACCCTAACACTAACCTGAACCCTAACCCTAACCCTAACCCGAACCCTAACCCTAACCCTAACCCTAACCCGAACCCTAACCCTAACCCGAACCCTAACCCTAAACTGAACCCTAACCCTAACCCTAACCCGAACCCTAACCCGAAACCTAACCCTAACCCTAACCTGAACACTAACCACTAACCCCAACCCGAACCCGAACCCTAACCCGAACCCTAACCCTAACCCTAACCTGAAACCTAACCCTAACCTGAACCCTAAACCTAACCCTAACCCGAACCCTAACCCTAAACCTAACCCAAACCCTAATCGTAACCCAAACCCTAAACCTAACACGAACCCTAACCCTAACCCTAAACCGAACCATAACCCTAACCCTAACCCGAACCCTAACCCGAACCCTAACCCTAACCCTAACCTGAACACTAACCCCTAACCCTAACCCGAACCCGAACCCTAACCGAACCCTAACCCTAACCCTAAAAAGAACCCTAAACCTAACCCTAACCCTAAACCTAACCCTAACCTGAACCCTAACCCTAACCCTAACTCTAACCCTAAACCTAACCCTAACCCGAACCCTAACCCTAACCCGAACCCTAACCCGAACCCTAACCAGAACCCTAACCCTAACCCTAATCCGAACCCTAACCCTAATCCTAACCCTAACCCTAACACTAACCCCTAACCCTAACCCGAAACCTAACCCTAACCCTAACCCGAAACCGAACCCTAACCCCTAACCCTAACCCGAACCCGAACCCTAAACCTAACCCTAACCATAACCCTAACCCGAACCCTAACCCTAACCCGAACCCTAACCCTAACACTAACCCGAACCCGAACCCTAACCCGAAACCTAACCCTAACCCTAACCCGAACCCTAACCCTAACACGAACCCTAACCCTAACCCGAACCCGAACCCTAACCCTAAACCTAACCCGCACCCTAACCCTAACCCGAACCCGAACGTTATCCGAACCCGAAACCTAACCCTAATCCTAACCCTAACCCTAACCCTAACCCTAACCCCAACCCTAACACTAACACTAACCCTAACACTAACCCGAACCCTAACCCTAACCCGAACCCGAACCCTAACTCTAACCCTAACCCTAAACCTAACCCTAACCCAAACCCTAACCCTAACCCGAACCCGAAACCTAACCCTAACCCTAACCCTAACCCTAACCCTAACACCAAACCTAAACCTAACACTAACCCTAACACTAACCCGAACCCTAACCCTAACCCTAACACTAACACTAACCCGAACATGAACCCTAACCCGAACCCTACCCCTAACCCTAATCCGAACACTAACCCTAACCCTAAACCTAACACTAACCCGAACCCGAACCCTAACCATAACCCTAAACCGAACCCTAACCCTAACCCGAACCCTGACCCTAACCCGAAACCTAACCCTAACCCTAACCAGAACCCGAACCCGAACCCTAACCCTAACCCTAACCCGAACCCTAACACTAACCTGAACCCTAACCCTAACCCTAACCCGAACCCTAACCCTAACCCTAACCCTAACCCGAACCCTAACCCTAACCCGAACCCTAACCCTAAACTGAACCCTAACCCTAACCCTAACCCGAACCCTAACCCTAACCCTAACCCAAACCCTAATCGTAACCCGAACCCTAAACCTAACACGAACACTAACCCTAACCCTAAACCGAACCATAACCCTAACCCTAACCCGAACCCTAACCCGAACCCTAACCCTAACCCTAACCTGAACACTAACCCCTAACCCTAACCCGAACCCGAACCCTAACCCTAACCCTAAACCGAACCCTAAACCTAACCCTAACCCTAAACCTAACCCTAACCCGAACCCTAACCCTAACCCTAACATTAACCCTAAACCTAACCCTAACCCGAACCCTAACCCTAACCCGAACCCTAACCCGAACCCTAACCAGAACCCTAACCCTAACCCTAACCTAACCCTAATCCGAACCCTAACCCTATTCCTAACCCTAACCCTAACACTAACCCCTAACCCTAACCCGAAACCTAACCCTAACCCTAACCCGAACCCGAACCCTAACCCCTAACCCTAACCCGAACCCGAACCCTAAACCTAACCCTAACCCTAACCCTAACCCGAACCCTAAACCTAACCCAAACCCTAACCCTAACCAAAACACTAACCCGAACCCGAACCCTAACACGAACCCTAACCCTAACCCTAACCCGAACCCTAACCCTAACACGAACCCTAACCCTAACCCGAACCCGAACCCTAACCCTAAACCTAACCCGCACCCTAACCCTAACCCGAACCCGAACGTTATCCGAACCCGAAACCTAACCCTAATCCTAACCCTAACCCTAACCCTAACCCTAACCCCAACCCTAACACTAACACTAACCCTAACACTAACCCGAACCCTAACCCTAACCCGAACCCGAACCCTAACTCTAACCCTAACCCTAAACCTAACCCTAACCCAAGCCCTAACCCTAACCCGAACCCGAAACCTAACCCTAACCCTAACCCTAACCCTAACCCTAACACCAAACCTAAACCTAACACTAACCCTAACACTAACCCGAACCCTAACCCTAACCCTAACACTAACACTAACCCGAACACGAACCCTAACCCGAACCCTACCCTTAACCCTAATCCAAACACTAACCCTAACCCTAAACCTAACACTAACCCGAACCCGAACCCTAACCTTAACCCTAAACCGAACCCTAACCCTAACCCGAACCCTGACCCTAACCCGAAACCTAACCCTAACCCTAACCAGAACCCGAACCCGAACCCTAACCCTAACCCTAACCCGAACCCTAACACTAACCTGAACCCTAACCCTAACCCTAACCCGAACCCTAACCCTAACCCTAACCCTAACCCGAACCCTAACCCTAACCCGAACCCTAACCCTAAACTGAACCCTAACCCTAACCCTAACCCGAACCCTAACCCGAAACCTAACCCTAACCCTAACCTGAACACTAACCACTAACCCCAACCCGAACCCGAACCCTAACCCGAACCCTAACCCTAACCCTAACCTGAAACCTAACCCTAACCTGAACCCTAAACCTAACCCTAACCCGAACCCTAACCCTAACCCTAACCCAAACCCTAATCGTAACCCAAACCCTAAACCTAACACGAACCCTAACCCTAACCCTAAACCGAACCATAACCCTAACCCTAACCCGAACCCTAACCCGAACCCTAACCCTAACCCTAACCTGAACACTAACCCCTAACCCTAACCCGAACCCGAACCCTAACCCGAACCCTAACCCTAACCCTAAAAAGAACCCTAAACCTAACCCTAACCCTAAACCTAACCCTAACCCGAACCCTAACCCTAACCCTAACTCTAACCCTAAACCTAACCCTAACCCGAACCCTAACCCTAACCCGAACCCTAACCCGAACCCTAACCAGAACCCTAACCCTAACCCTAACCTAACCCTAATCCGAACCCTAACCCTAATCCTAACCCTAACCCTAACACTAACCCCTAACCCTAACCCGAAACCTAACCCTAACCCTAACCCGAACCCGAACCCTAACCCCTAACCCTAACCCGAACCCGAACCCTAAACCTAACCCTAACCCTAACCCTAACCCGAAACCGAACCCTAACCCTAACCCGAACCCTAACCCTAACACTAACCCTAACCCTAACCCGAAACCTAACCCTAACACGAATCCTAACCCTTACCCGAACCCGAACCCTAACCCTAACCCTAAACCTAACCCGCACCCTAACCCTAACCCGAACCCGAACGCTAACCCTAACCCTAACCCTAAACCTAACCCTAACCCGAAACCTAACCGTAACCCGAACCCGAAACCTAACCCTAACCCTAACCCTAACCCTAACCCCAACCCTAACACTAACACTAACCCTAACCCTAACCCGAACACTAAACCTAACCCGAAACCTAACCCTAAACCTAACCCTAACCCTAACCCTAACCCTAACCCCTAACCCGAACCCTAACCCTAACCTGAACCCTAACCCTAACCCGAACCCTAACCTAACCCTAATCCGAACCCTAACCCTAAACCTAACCCTAACCCGAACCCGAACCCTAACCCTAACCCTAACCCCTAACCCGAACCCTAAACCTAACCCTAACCCGAACCCAAACCCTAACCCTAACCCGAATCCTAACCCTATCCCTAACCCGAACCCTAACCCGAACCCTAACCATAACCCTAACCCTAACCCAAACCCTAAAACTAACCCTAACCCGAAACCGAACCCGAACCCTAACCCTAACCCTAACTCTAACCCAAACCCTAACCCGAACACTAACTCGAACCATAACACTAACCCGAACCCTAACCCTAACCCTAACCCGAACCCTAACCCGAACCCGAACCCTAACCCTAACCCTAACCCGAACCCTAACCCTAAACCGAACCCGAACCCTAACCCTAACCCGAAAACTAACCCGTACCCAACCCTAACCCGAACCCTAACCCTAACCCGAACCCTAACCCTAACCCTGACCCTAACCCGAAACATAAACCTAACCCGAACCCTAACCCTAAACCTAACCCGAACCCTAACCCGAACCCTAACACTAACCCTAACCCGAACCCTAACCCTAACCCGAACCCTAACCCTAACCCTAACCCGAACCCTCACCTTAACCCTAACCCGAACCCTAACCGTAACCCGAACCCTAAACCTAACCCTAAACCTAACCCTAACCCGAACCCTAACCCTAACCCAAACGCGAACCCTAACCCGAACCCTAACACTAACCCTAACCTGAACACTAATCCCTAACCTTAACCCGAACCCGAACCCTAACCCGAATCCTAACCCTAACCCTATCACGAACCCTAACCCTAACCCTAACCCTAAAACTAACCCGAGCCCTAACCCTAACCCGAACCCTAAACCTAACCCTAACCCGAACCCTAACCCTAACCCTAACCCGAACCCTAACCCTAACCCTATCCCGAACCCTAACCCTAAACCTAACCCTAAACCTAACCCTAACCCGAACCCTAACCCTAACCCTAACTCTAACCCTAAACCTAACCCTAACCCTAAAACGAACCCTAAACCGAACCCTAAACAGAACCCTAACCCTAACCCTAACCCTAACCCTAACACTAACACCTAACCCTAACCCTAACCCTAACCCTAACCCTAACCCGAACCCTAACCGTAACCCGAACCCTAACCGTAACACGAACCATAACCCTAAACCTAACCCTAACCTGAACCCTAACCCTAACCCTAACCCGAACCCTAACCCGAACCCTAACCCTAACCCTAACCTCAACACTAACCCCTAACCCCAACCCGAACCCGAACCCTAACCCGAACCCTAACCCTAACCCTAACCCGAACCCTAACCCTAACCTGAACCCTAAACCTAACCCTAACCCGAACCCTAACCCTAACCCTAACCCGAACCCTAACCGTAACCCGAACCCTAACCCTAACCCTAACCCTAACCCTAACCCTAACCCGAACACTAACCCTAACCCTAACCCGAACCCTAACCCGAACCGTACCCCTAACCCTAACCTGAACACTAACACCTAACCCTAACCCGAACCCGAACCCTAACCCGAAACCTAACCCTAACCCTAACCCGAACCCTAACCCTAAACCTAACCCTAAACCTAACCCTAACCCGAACCCTAACCCTAACCCTAACTCTAACCCTAAACCTAACCCTAACCCGAACACTAACCCTAACCCGAAACCTAAACAGAACCCTAACCCTAACCCTAACCTAACCCTAAACCGAACCCTAACCCTAACCCTAACCCTAACCCTAACCCTAACCCTAATACTAACACCTAACCCTAACCCGAAACCTAACCCTAACCCTAACCCGAACCCGAACCCTAACCCCTAACCCTAACCCTAACCCGAACCCTAAAACTAACCCTAACCCTAACCCTAACCCGAACCCTAACCCTAACCCGAACCCTAACCCTAACCCTAACACTAACCCGAACCCGAACCCTAACCCGAACCCTAACCCTAACCCTAACCCGAACCCTAACCCTAACACGAACCCTAACCCTAACCCGAACCCGAACCCTAACCCTAAACCTAACCCGCACCCTAACCCTAACCCGAACCCGAACGTTATCCGAACCCGAAACCTAACCCTAATCCTAACCCTAACCCTAACCCTAACCCTAATCCCAACCCTAACACTAACACTAACCCTAACACTAACCCGAACCCTAACCCTAACCCGAACCCGAACCCTAACTCTAACCCTAACCCTAAACCTAACCCTAACCCAAACCCTAACCCTAACCCAAACCCGAAACCTAACCCTAACCCTAACCCTAACCCTAACCCTAACACCAAACCTAAACCTAACACTAACCCTAACACTAACCCGAACCCTAACCCTAACCCTAACACTAACACTAACCCGAACACGAACCCTAACCCGAACCCTACCCCTAACCCTAATCCGAACACTAATCCTAACCCTAAACCTAACACTAACCCGAACCCGAACCCTAACCTTAACCCTAAACCGAACCTTAACCCTAACCCGAACCCTGACCCTAACCCGAAACCTAACCCTAACCCTAACCAGAACCCGAACCCGAACCCTAACCCTAACCCTAACCCGAACCCTAACACTAACCTGAACCCTAACCCTAACCCTAACCCGAACCGTAACCCTAACCCTAACCCGAACCCTAACCCTAACCCGAACCCTAACCCTAAACTGAACCCTAACCCTAGCCCTAACCCGAACCCTAACCCGAAACCTAACCCTAACACTAACCTGAACACTAACCACTAACCCCAACCCGAACCCGAACCCTAACCCGAACCCTAACCCTAACCCTAACCTGAAACCTAACCCTAACCTGAACCCTAAACCTAACCCTAACCCGAACCCTAACCCTAACCCTAACCCAAACCCTAATCGTAACCCGAACCCTAAACCTAACACGAACCCTAACCCTAACCCTAAAACGAACCATAACCCTAACCCTAACATGAACCCTAACCCGAACCCTAACCCTAACCCTAACCTGAACACTAACCCCTAACCCTAACCCGAACCCGAACCCTAACCCGAACCCTAACCCTAACCCTAAACCGAACCCTAAACCTAACCCTAACCCTAAACCTAACCCTAACCCGAACCCTAACCCTAACCCTAACTCTAACCCTAAACCTAACCCTAACCCTAACCCGAACCCTAACCCGAACCCTAACCCTAACCCTAACCTGAAACCTAACCCTAACCTGAACCAAAAACCTAACCCTAACCCTAACCCTAACCTAACCCTAATCCGAACCCTAACCCTAATCCTAAACCTAACCCTAACACTAACCCCTAACCCTAACCCGAAACCTAACCCTAAACCTAACCCGAACCCGAACCCTAACCCCTAACCCTAACCCGAACCCGAACCCTAAACCTAACCCTAACCCTAACCCTAACCCGAACCCGAACCCTAACCCGAACCCGAACCCTAACCCTAACCCTAACCCGAACCCTAACCCTAACACGAATCCTAACCCTTACCCGAACCCGAACCCTAACCGTAACCCTAAACCTAACCCGCACCCTAACCCTAACCCGAACCCGAACCCTAACCCTAACCCTAACCCTAAACCTAACCCTAACCCGAAACCTAACCGTAACCCGAACCCGAAACCTAAACCTAACCCTAACCCTAACCCCAACCCTAACACTAACACTAACCCTAACCCTAACCCGAACACTAAACCTAACCCGAACCCTAACCCTAAACCTAACCCGAAACCGAACCCTAACCCTAACCCCTAACCCTAACCCTAACCCTAACCTGAACCCTAACCCTAACCTGAACCCTAACCTAACCCTAATCCGAACCCTAACCCTAAACCTAACCCTAACCCGAACCTGAACCCTAACCCTAAACCTAACCCGAACCCTAACCCTAAACCGAACCCGAACCCTAACCCTAACCCGAAAACTAACCCGTACCCAACCCTAACCCGAACCTAACCCTAACACGAACCCTAACCCTAACCCTGACCCTAACCCGAAACATAAACCTAACTCGAAGCCTAACCCTAAACCTAACCCGAACCCTAACCCGAACCCTAAACCTAACCCTAAACCGAACCCGAACCCTAACCCCTAACCCTAACCCGAACCCGAACCCTAAACCTAACCCTAAACCTAACCCTAACCCGAACCCGAACCCTAACCCTAACCCGAACCCTAACCCTAACCCTAACCCTAACCCGAACCCTAACCCTAACACGAACCCTAACCCTAACCTGAACCCGAACACTAACCCTAACCCTAAACCTAACCCGCACCCTAACCCTAACCCGAACCCGAACCCTAACTGAACCCGAAACCAAACCCTAACCCTAACCCTAACCCTAACCCTAAACCTAACCCTAACCCCAACCCTAACACTAACACTAACCCTAACTCTAACCCGAACCCTAACCCTAACCCGAACCCGAACCCTAACTCTAACCCTAACCCTAAACCTAACCCTAACCCAAACCCTAACCCTAACCCGAACGCGAAACCATACACTAACCCTAACCCTAACCCTAACCCTAACCCTAACACCAAACCTAACCCTAACACTAACCCTAACACTAACCCGAACCCAAACCCTAACCCTAACCCTAACACTAACCCGAACACGAACCCTAACACGAAACCTACCCCTAACTCTAATCCGAACACTAACCCTAACCCTAAACCTAACACTAACCCGAACCCGAACCCTAACCTTAACCCTAAACCGAACCCTAACCCTAACCCGAACCCTAACCCTAACCCGAAACCTAACCCTAACCCTAACCCGAACCCGAACCCTAACCCTAACCCTAACCCGAACCCTAACCCTAACCTGAACCCTAATCCTGACCCTAACCCGAACCCTAACCATAACCCTAAACCGAACCCTAACCCTAACCCGAACCCTAACCCTAAACCGAACCCGAACCCGAACCCTAAACCTAACCCGAACCCTAACCCTAACCCTAACCCGAACCCTAACCCAAACCCGAACCCTAACACGAACCCGAAACCAAACCCTAACCCGAACACGCACCCTAACACTAACCGGAACCCTAACCCTAACCCTAAACCGAACCCTAAACCTAACCCTAACCCGAACCCTAAACCTAACCCGAAACCTAACCCTAACCCTAACCCGAATCCTAACCCTAACCCTAACCCGAACCCTAACCCGAACCCTAACCCTAACCCTAACCCTAACACAAACCCTAACCCTAACCCTAACCAGAACCCTAACCCGAACCCTAACCCTAACCCTAACCCTAACACAAACCCTAACCCTAACCCTAACTCGAACCCTAACCCTAACCCGAACCCGAACCCTAACCTTAACCCTAAACCGAACCCTAACCCTAACCCGAACCCTGAACCTAACCCGAAACCTAACCATAACCCTAACCAGAACCCGAACCCGAACCCTAACCCTAAACCTAACCCGAACCCTAACACTAACCTGAACCCTAACCCTAACCCTAACCCGAACCCTAACCCTAACCAACCCTAACCCGAACCCTAACCCTAACCCGAACCCTAACCCTAAACTGAAACCTAACCCTAACCCTAACCCGAACCCTAACCCGAAACCTAACCCTAACCCTAACCTGAACACTAACCACTAACCCCAACCGAACCCGAACCCTAACCCGAACCCTAACCCTAACCCTAACCTGAAACCTAACCCTAACCTGAACCCTAAACCTAACCCTAACCCGAACCCTAACCCTAACCCTAACCAAAACCCTAATCGTAACCCAAACCCTAAACCTAACACGAACCCTAACCCTAACCCTAAACCGAACCATAACCCTAACCCTAACCCGAACCCTAACCCGAACCCTAACCCTAACCCTAACCTGAACACTAACCCCTAACCCTAACCCGAACCCGAACCCTAACCCGAACCCTAACCCTAACCCTAAAAAGAACCCTAAACCTAACCCTAACCCTAAACCTAACCCTAACCCGAACCCTAACCCTAACCCTAACTCTAACCCTAAACCTAACCCTAACCCGAACCCTAACCCTAACCCGAACCCTAACCCGAACCCTAACCAGAACCCTAACCCTAACCCTAACCTAACCCTAATCCGAACCCTAACCCTAATCCTAACCCTAACCCTAACACTAACCCCTAACCCTAACCCGAAACCTAACCCTAACCCTAACCCGAACCCGAACCCTAACCCCTAACCCTAACCCGAACCCGAACCCTAAACCTAACCCTAACCCTAACCCTAACCCGAACCCTAACCATAACCCGAACCCTAACCCTAACCCTAACACTAACCCGAACCCGAACCCTAACCCGAACCCTAACCCTAACCCTAACCCGAACCCTAACCCTAACACGAACCCTAACCCTAACCCGAACCCGAACCCTAACCCTAAACCTAACCCGCACCCTAACCCTAACCCGAACCCGAACGTTATCCGAACCCGAAACCTAACCCTAATCCTAACCCTAACCCTAACCCTAACCCTAACCCCAACCCTAACACTAACACTAATCCTAACACTAACCCGAACCCTAACCCTAACCCGAAACCGAACCCTAACTCTAACCCTAACCCTAAACCTAACCCTAACCCAAACCCTAACCCTAACCCGAACCCGAAACCTAACCCTAACCCTAACCCTAACCCTAACCCTAACACCAAACCTAAACCTAACACTAACCCTAACACTAACCCGAACCCTAACCCTAACCCTAACACTAACACTAACCCGAACATGAACCCTAACCCGAACCCTACCCCTAACCCTAATCCGAACACTAACCCTAACCCTAAACCTAACACTAACCCGAACCCGAACCCTAACCTTAACACTAAACCGAACCCTAACCCTAACCCGAACCCTGACCCTAACCCGAAACCTAACCCTAACCCTAACCAGAACCCGAACCCGAACCCTAACCCTAACCCTAACCCGAACCCTAACACTACCCTGAACCCTAACCCTAACCCTAACCCGAACCCTAACCCTAACCCTAACCCTAACCCGAACCCTAACCCTAACCCGAACCCTAACCCTAAACTGAACCCTAACCCTAACCCTAACCCGAACCCTAACCCGAAACCTAACCCTAACCCTAACCTGAACACTAACCACTAACCCCAACCCGAACCCGAACCCTAACCCGAACCCTAACCCTAACCCTAACCTGAAACCTAACCCTAACCTGAACCCTAAACCTAACCCTAACCCGAACCCTAACCCTAACCCTAACCCAAACCCTAATCGTAACCCGAACCCTAAACCTAACACGAACCCTAAACCTAACCCTAAACCGAACCATAACCCTAACCCTAACCCGAACCCTAACCCGAACCCTAACCCTAACCCTAACCTGAACACTAACCCCTAACCCTAACCCGAACCCGAACCCTAACCCGAACCCTAACCCTAACCCTAAAAAGAACCCTAAACCTAACCCTAACCCTAAACCTAACCCTAACCCGAACCCTAACCCTAACCCTAACTCTAACCCTAAACCTAACCCTAACCCGAACCCTAACCCTAACCCGAACCCTAACCCGAACCCTAACCAGAACCCTAACCCTAACCCTAACCTAACCCTAATCCGAACCCTAACCCTAATCCTAACCCTAACCCTAACACTAACCCCTAATCCTAACCCGAAACCTAACCCTAACCCTAACCCGAACCCGAACCCTAACCCCTAACCCTAACCCGAACCCGAACCCTAAACCTAACACTAAACCTAACCCTAACCCGAAACCGAACCCTAACCCTAACCCGAACCCTAACCCTAACCCTAACCCTAACCCGAACCCTAACCCTAACACGAATCCTAACCCTTACCCGAACCCGAACCCTAACCCTAACCCTAAACCTAACCCTAAACCTAACCCTAACCCGAAACCTAACCGTAACCCGATCCCGAAACCTAACCCTAACCCTAACCCTAACCCTAACCCCAACCCTAACACTAACACTAACCCTAACCCTAACCCGAACAGTAAACCTAACCCGAAACCTAACCCTAAACCTAACCCGAAACCGAACCCTAACCCTAACCCCTAACCCGAACCCTAACCCTAACCTGAACCCTAACCCTAACCCGAACCCTAACCTAACCCTAATCCGAACCCTAACCCTAAACCTAACCCTAACCCGAACCCGAACCCTAACCCTAACCCTAACCCCTAACCCGAACCCTAAACCTAACCCTAACCCGAACCCAAACCCTAACCCTAACCCGAATCCTAACCCTATCCCTAACCCGAACCCTAACCCGAACCCTAACCATAACCCTAACCCTAACCCAAACCCTAAAACTAACCCTAACCCGAAACCGAACCCGAACCCTAACCCTAACCCTAACTCTAACCCAAACCCTAACCCGAACACTAACTCGAACCATAACCCTAACCTGAACCCTAACCCGAACCCGAACCCTAACCCTAAACCTAACCCGAACCCTAACCCTAACCCTAACCCGAACCCTAACCCTAACCCTAACCCTAACCCTAACCCTAAACCGAACCCTAACCCTAACCCTAACCCGACCCCTAACCCGAACCCTAACACGAACCCTAACCCTAACCCTAACCCTAAACCGAACCCTAACCCTAACCCTAACCCGAACCCTAACCCGAACCCGAACCCTAACCCTAACCCGAACCCTAACCCTAAACCGAACCCGAACCCTAACCCTAACCCGAAAACTAACCCGTACCCAACCCTAACCCGAATCCTAACCCTAACCCGAACCCTAACCCTAACCCTGACCCTAACCCGAAACATAAACCTAACCCGAACCCTAACCCTAAACCTAACCCGAACCCTAACCCGAACCCTAACACTAACCCTAACCCGAACCCTAACCTTAACCCGAACCCTAACCCTAACCCTAACCCGAACCCTCACCTTAACCCGAACCCGAACCCTAACCGTAACCCGAACCCTAAACCTAACCCTAAACCTAACCCTAACCAGAACCCTAACCCTAACCCAAACGCGAACCCTAACCCGAACCCTAACACTAACCCTAACCTGAACACTAATCCCTAACCTTAACCCGAACCCGAACCCTAACCCGAATCCTAACCCTAACCCTATCACGAACCCTAACCCTAACCCTAACACTAACACTAACCCGAGCCCTAACCCTAACCCGAACCCTAACCCTAACCCTAACCCGAACCCTAACCCTAACCCTAACCCGAACCCTAACCCTAACCCTAACCCGAACCCTAAACCTAAACCTAACCCTAAACCTAACCGTAACCCGAACCCTAACCCTAACCCTAACTCTAACCCTAAACCTAACCCTAACCCGAACCCTAACCCTAAAACGAACCCTAAACCGAACCCTAAACAGAACCCTAACCCTAACCCTAACCTAACCCTAATCCGAACCCTAACCCTAACCCTAACCCTAACCCTAACCCTAACCCTAACACTAACACCTAACCCTAACCCTAACCCTAACCCTAACCCTAACCCGAACCCTAACCGTAACCCGAACCCTAACCGTAACACGAACCATAACCCTAAACCTAACCCTAACCTGAACCCTAACCCTAACCCTAACCCGAACCCTAACCCGAACCCTAACCCTAACCCTAACCTGAACACTAACCCCTAACCCCAACCCGAACCCGAACCCTAACCCGAACCCTAACCCTAACCCTAACCCGAACCCTAACCCTAACCTGAACCCTAAACCTAACCCTAACCCGAACCCTAAACCTAACCCTAACCCGAACCCTAACCGTAACCCGAACCCTAACCCTAACCCTAACCCTAACCCTAACCCGAACACTAACCCTAACCCTAACCCGAACCCTAACCCGAACCGTACCCCTAACCCTAACCTGAACACTAACACCTAACCCTAACCCGAACCCGAACCCTAACCCGAAACCTAACCCTAACCCTAACCCGAACCCTAACCCTAAACCTAACCCTAAACCTAACCCTAACCCGAACCCTAACCCTAACCCTAACTCTAACCCTAAACCTAACCCTAACCCGAACACTAACCCTAACCCGAACCCTAAACAGAACCCTAACCCTAACCCTAACCTAACCCTAAACCGAACCCTAACCCTAACCCTAACCCTAACCCTAACCCTAACACTAACACCTAACCCTAACCCGAAACCTAACCCTAACCCTAACCCGAACCCGAACCCTAACCCCTAACCCTAACCCGAACCCGAACCCTAAAACTAACCCTAACCCTAACCCTAACCCGAACCCTAACCCTAACCCGAACCCTAACCCTAACCCTAACACTAACCCGAACCCGAACCCTAACCAGAACCCTAACCCTAACCCTAACCCGAACCCTAACCCTAACACGAACCCTAACCCTAACCCGAACCCGAACCCTAACCCTAAACCTAACCCGCACCCTAACCCTAACCCGAACCCGAACTTTATCCGAACACGAAACCTAACCCTAATCCTAACCCTAACCCTAACCCTAAACCTAATCCCAACCCTAACACTAACACTAACCCTAACACTAACCCGAACCCTAACCCTAACCCGAACCCGAAACCTAACCCTAACCCAAACCCTAAACCTAACCCGAACCCGAAACCTAACCCTAACCCTAACCCTAACCCTAACACCAAACCTAAACCTAACACTAACCCTAACACTAACCCGAACCCTAACCCTAACCCTAACACTAACACTAACCCGAACACGAACCCTAACCCGAACCCTACCCCTAACCCTAATCCGAACACTAATCCTAACCCTAAACCTAACACTAACCCGAACCCGAACCCTAACCTTAACCCTAAACCGAAACCTAACCCTAACCCGAACCCTGACCCTAACCCGAAACCTAAACCTAACCCTAACCAGAACCCGAACCCGAACCCTAACCCTAACCCTAACCCGAACCCTAACACTAACCTGAACCCTAACCCTAACCCTAACCCGAACCGTAACCCTAACCCTAACCCGAACCCTAACCCTAACCCGAACCCTAACCCTAAACTGAACCCTAACCCTAACCCTAACCCGAACCCTAACCCGAAACCTAACCCTAACCCTAACCTGAACACTAACCACTAACCCCAACCAGAACCCGAACCCTAACCCGAACCCTAACCCTAACCCTAACCTGAAACCTAACCCTAACCTGAACCCTAAACCTAACCCTAACCCGAACCCTAACCCTAACCCTAACCCAAACCCTAATCGTAACCCGAACCCTAAACCTAACCCGAACCCTAACCCTAACCCTAAACCGAACCATAACCCTAACCCTAACCTGAACCCTAACCCGAACCCTAACCCTAACCCTAACCTGAACACTAACCCCTAACCCTAACCCGAACCCGAACGCTAACCCGAACCCTAACCCTAACCCTAAACCGAACCCTAAACCTAACCCTAACCCTAAACCTAACCCTAACACGAACCCTAACCCTAACCCTAACTCTAACCCTAAACCTAACCCTAACCCTAACCCTAACCCTAACCCGAACCCTAACCCGAACCCTAACCAGAACCCTAACCCTAACCCTAACCTAACCCTAATCCGAACCCTAACCCTAATCCTAACCCTAACCCTAACACTAACCCCTAACCCTAACCCGAAACCTAACCCTAAACCTAACCCGAACCCGAACCCTAACCCCTAACCCTAACCCGAACCCGAACCCTAAACCTAACCCTAACCCTAACCCTAATCCGAACCCGAACCCTAACCCGAACCCGAACCCTAACCCTAACCCTAACCCTAACCCGAACCCTAACCCTAACACGAATCCTAACCCTTACCCGAACCCGAACCCTAACCCTAACCCTAAACCTAACCCGCACCCTAACCCTAACCCGAACCCGAACCCTAACCCTAACCCTAACCCTAAACCTAACCCTAACCCGAAAGCTAACCGTAACCCGAACCCGAAACCTAAACCTAACCCTAACCCTAACCCTAACCCCAACCCTAACACTAACACTAACCCTAACCCTAACCCGAACACTAAACCTAACCCGAACCCTAACCCTAAACCTAACCCGAAACCGAACCCTAACCCTAACCCCTAACCCGAACCCTAACCCTAACCTGAACCCTAACCCTAACCCGAACCCTAACCTAACCCTAATCCGAACCCTAACCCTAAACCTAACCCTAACCCGAACCCGAACCCTAACCCTAAACCTAACCCGAACCCTAACCCTAACCCGAAAACTAACCCGTACCCAACCCTAACCCGAACCCTAACCCTAACCCGAACCCTAACCCTAACCCTGACCCTAACCCGAAACATAAACCTAACCCGAAGCCTAACCCTAAACCTAACCCGAACCCTAACCCGAACCCTAAACCTAACCCTAACCCGAACCCTAACCCTAACCCGAACCCTAACCCTAACCCTAACCCGAACCCTCACCTTAACCCTAACCCGAACCCTAACCGTAACCCGAACCCTAAACCTAACCCTAAACCTAACCCTAACCCGAACCCTAACCCTAACCCTAACGCGAACCCTAACCCGAACCCTAACACTAACCCTAACCTGAACACTAATCCCTAACCTTAACCCGAACCCGAACCCTAACCCGAATCCTAACACTAACCCTATCACGAACCCTAACCCTAACACTAACCCTAACACTAACCCGAGCCCTAACCCTAACCCGAACCCTAACCCTAACCCTAACCCGAACCCTAACCCTAACCCTAACCCGAACCCTAACCCTAACCCTAACCCGAACCCTAACCCTAAACCTAACACTAAACCTAACCCTAACCCGAACCCTAACTCTAACCCTAACTCTAACCCTAAACCTAACCCTAACCCGAACCCTAACCCTAACCCGAACCCTAACCCGAACCCTAAACAGAACCCTAACCCTAACCCTAACCTAACCCTAATCCGAACCCTAACCCTAACCCTAACCCTAACCCTAACACTAACACCTAACCCTAACCCGAAACCTAACCCTAACCCTAACCCGAACCCGAACCCTAACCCCTAACCCTAACCCGAACCCGAACCCTAAACCTAACCCTAACCCTAACCCTAACCCGAACCCGAACCCTAACCCTAACCCGAACCCTAACCCTAACCCTAACACTAACCCAAACCCGAACCCTAACCCGAACCCTAACCCTAACCCTAACCCGAACCCTAACCCTAACACGAACCCTAACCCTAACCCGAACCTGAACCCTAAACCTAACCCTAAACCTAACCCGCACCCTAACCCTAACCCGAAACCGAACGCTAACCGAACCCGAAACCTAACCCTAATCCTAACCCTAACCCTAACCCTAACCCCAACCTCACACTAACACTAACCCTAACACTAACCCGAACCCTAACCCTAACCCCAACCCGAACCCTAACTCTAACCCTAACCCTACACCTAACCCTAACCCAAACCCTAACCCTAACCCGAACCCGAAACCTAACACTACCCCTAACCCTAACCCTAACCCTAACACCAAACCTAACCCTAACACTAACCCTAAAACAAACCCGAACCCTAACCCTACCCCGAACCCTAACCCGAACCCTAACCAGAACCCTAACCCTAACCTAACCCTAATCCGAACCCTAACCCTAATCCTAACCCTAACCCTAACACTAACACCTAACCCTAACTCGAAATCAACCCTAACCCTAACCCGAACCCGAAACCTAACCCCTAACCCTAACCCGAACCCGAAACCGAACCCTAAACCTAACCCTAACCCTAACCCTAACCCGAAACCGAACCCTAACGCTAACCCGAACCCTAAACCTAATCCTAACCCTAACCCTAAACCGAACCCTAACCCTAACACGAACCCTAAACCTAACCCGAACCCGAACCCTAACCCTAACCCTAAACCTAACCCGCACCCTAACCCTAACCCGAATCCGAACCCTAACCCTAACCCTAAACCTAACCCTAACACGAAACCTAACCCTAACCCGAACCCGAAACCTAACCCTAACCCTAACCCTAACCCGAACCCTAACCCCAACCCTAACACTAACACTAACCCTAACCCTAACCCGAACACTAAACCTAACCCGAACCCTAACCCTAAACCTACCCGAAACCGAACCCTAACCCTAACCCCTAACCCGAACCCTAACCCTAAACCGAACCCTAACCCTAACCCGAACCCTAACCTAAACCTAATCCGAACCCTAACCCTAAACCTAAACCTAACCCGAACCCGAACCCTAACCCGAACCCTAACCCTAACCCTAACCCAAACCCTAACCCTAACCCTAGCCCGAACCCGAACCCGAACCCTAACCCTAACCCTAACTCTAACCCTAAAACTAACCCGACCCCTAAACCGAACCCTAACACGAACCCTAACCCTAACCCTAACCCTAACCCTAACCCCAACCCTAACACTAACACTAACCCTAACCCTAACCCGAACACTAAACCTAACCCGAACCCGAACCCTAACCCGAACCCTAACCCTAACCCTAAAAAGAACCCTAAACCTAACCCTAACCCTAAACCTAACCCTAACCCGAACCCTAACCCTAACCCTAACTCTAACCCTAAACCTAACCCTAACCCGAACCCTAACCCTAACCCGAACCCTAACCCGAACCCTAACCAGAACCCTAACCCTAACCCTAACCTAACCCTAATCCGAACCCTAACCCTAATCCTAACCCTAACCCTAACACTAACCCCTAATCCTAACCCGAAACCTAACCCTAACCCTAACCCGAACCCGAACCCTAACCCCTAACCCTAACCCGAACCCGAACCCTAAACCTAACACTAAACCTAACCCTAACCCGAAACCGAACCCTAACCCTAACCCGAACCCTAACCCTAACCCTAACCCTAACCCGAACCCTAACCCTAACACGAATCCTAACCCTTACCCGAACCCGAACCCTAACCCTAACCCTAAACCTAACCCTAAACCTAACCCTAACCCGAAACCTAACCGTAACCCGATCCCGAAACCTAACCCTAACCCTAACCCTAACCCTAACCCCAACCCTAACACTAACACTAACCCTAACCCTAACCCGAACAGTAAACCTAACCCGAAACCTAACCCTAAACCTAACCCGAAACCGAACCCTAACCCTAACCCCTAACCCGAACCCTAACCCTAACCTGAACCCTAACCCTAACCCGAACCCTAACCTAACCCTAATCCGAACCCTAACCCTAAACCTAACCCTAACCCGAACCCGAACCCTAACCCTAACCCTAACCCCTAACCCGAACCCTAAACCTAACCCTAACCCGAACCCAAACCCTAACCCTAACCCGAATCCTAACCCTATCCCTAACCCGAACCCTAACCCGAACCCTAACCATAACCCTAACCCTAACCCAAACCCTAAAACTAACCCTAACCCGAAACCGAACCCGAACCCTAACCCTAACCCTAACTCTAACCCAAACCCTAACCCGAACACTAACTCGAACCATAACCCTAACCTGAACCCTAACCCGAACCCGAACCCTAACCCTAAACCTAACCCGAACCCTAACCCTAACCCTAACCCGAACCCTAACCCTAACCCTAACCCTAACCCTAACCCTAAACCGAACCCTAACCCTAACCCTAACCCGACCCCTAACCCGAACCCTAACACGAACCCTAACCCTAACCCTAACCCTAAACCGAACCCTAACCCTAACCCTAACCCGAACCCTAACCCGAACCCGAACCCTAACCCTAACCCGAACCCTAACCCTAAACCGAACCCGAACCCTAACCCTAACCCGAAAACTAACCCGTACCCAACCCTAACCCGAATCCTAACCCTAACCCGAACCCTAACCCTAACCCTGACCCTAACCCGAAACATAAACCTAACCCGAACCCTAACCCTAAACCTAACCCGAACCCTAACCCGAACCCTAACACTAACCCTAACCCGAACCCTAACCTTAACCCGAACCCTAACCCTAACCCTAACCCGAACCCTCACCTTAACCCGAACCCGAACCCTAACCGTAACCCGAACCCTAAACCTAACCCTAAACCTAACCCTAACCAGAACCCTAACCCTAACCCAAACGCGAACCCTAACCCGAACCCTAACACTAACCCTAACCTGAACACTAATCCCTAACCTTAACCCGAACCCGAACCCTAACCCGAATCCTAACCCTAACCCTATCACGAACCCTAACCCTAACCCTAACACTAACACTAACCCGAGCCCTAACCCTAACCCGAACCCTAACCCTAACCCTAACCCGAACCCTAACCCTAACCCTAACCCGAACCCTAACCCTAACCCTAACCCGAACCCTAAACCTAAACCTAACCCTAAACCTAACCGTAACCCGAACCCTAACCCTAACCCTAACTCTAACCCTAAACCTAACCCTAACCCGAACCCTAACCCTAAAACGAACCCTAAACCGAACCCTAAACAGAACCCTAACCCTAACCCTAACCTAACCCTAATCCGAACCCTAACCCTAACCCTAACCCTAACCCTAACCCTAACCCTAACACTAACACCTAACCCTAACCCTAACCCTAACCCTAACCCTAACCCGAACCCTAACCGTAACCCGAACCCTAACCGTAACACGAACCATAACCCTAAACCTAACCCTAACCTGAACCCTAACCCTAACCCTAACCCGAACCCTAACCCGAACCCTAACCCTAACCCTAACCTGAACACTAACCCCTAACCCCAACCCGAACCCGAACCCTAACCCGAACCCTAACCCTAACCCTAACCCGAACCCTAACCCTAACCTGAACCCTAAACCTAACCCTAACCCGAACCCTAAACCTAACCCTAACCCGAACCCTAACCGTAACCCGAACCCTAACCCTAACCCTAACCCTAACCCTAACCCGAACACTAACCCTAACCCTAACCCGAACCCTAACCCGAACCGTACCCCTAACCCTAACCTGAACACTAACACCTAACCCTAACCCGAACCCGAACCCTAACCCGAAACCTAACCCTAACCCTAACCCGAACCCTAACCCTAAACCTAACCCTAAACCTAACCCTAACCCGAACCCTAACCCTAACCCTAACTCTAACCCTAAACCTAACCCTAACCCGAACACTAACCCTAACCCGAACCCTAAACAGAACCCTAACCCTAACCCTAACCTAACCCTAAACCGAACCATAACCCTAACCCTAACCCTAACCATAACCCTAACACTAACACCTAACCCTAACCCGAAACCTAACCCTAACCCTAACCCGAACCCGAACCCTAACCCCTAACCCTAACCCGAACCCGAACCCTAAAACTAACCCTAACCCTAACCCTAACCCGAACCCTAACCCTAACCCGAACCCTAACCCTAACCCTAACACTAACCCGAACCCGAACCCTAACACGAACCCTAACCCTAACCCGAACCCGAACCCTAACCCTAAACCTAACCCGCACCCTAACCCTAACCCGAACCCGAACTTTATCCGAACACGAAACCTAACCCTAATCCTAACCCTAACCCTAACCCTAAACCTAATCCCAACCCTAACACTAACACTAACCCTAACACTAACCCGAACCCTAACCCTAACCCGAACCCGAAACCTAACCCTAACCCAAACCCTAACCCTAACCCGAACCCGAAACCTAACCCTAACCCTAACCCTAACCCTAACACCAAACCTAAACCTAACACTAACCCTAACACTAACCCGAACCCTAACCCTAACCCTAACACTAACACTAACCCGAACACGAACCCTAACCCGAACCCTACCCCTAACCCTAATCCGAACACTAATCCTAACCCTAAACCTAACACTAACCCGAACCCGAACCCTAACCTTAACCCTAAACCGAAACCTAACCCTAACCCGAACCCTGACCCTAACCCGAAACCTAAACCTAACCCTAACCAGAACCCGAACCCGAACCCTAACCCTAACCCTAACCCGAACCCTAACACTAACCTGAACCCTAACCCTAACCCTAACCCGAACCGTAACCCTAACCCTAACCCGAACCCTAACCCTAACCCGAACCCTAACCCTAAACTGAACCCTAACCCTAACCCTAACCCGAACCCTAACCCGAAACCTAACCCTAACCCTAACCTGAACACTAACCACTAACCCCAACCAGAACCCGAACCCTAACCCGAACCGTAACCCTAACCCTAACCTGAAACCTAACCCTAACCTGAACCCTAAACCTAACCCTAACCCGAACCCTAACCCTAACCCTAACCCAAACCCTAATCGTAACCCGAACCCTAAACCTAACCCGAACCCTAACCCTAACCCTAAACCGAACCATAACCCTAACCCTAACCTGAACCCTAACCCGAACCCTAACCCTAACCCTAACCTGAACACTAACCCCTAACCCTAACCCGAACCCGAACGCTAACCCGAACCCTAACCCTAACCCTAAACCGAACCCTAAACCTAACCCTAACCCTAAACCTAACCCTAACACGAACCCTAACCCTAACCCTAACTCTAACCCTAAACCTAACCCTAACCCTAACCCTAACCCTAACCCGAACCCTAACCCGAACCCTAACCAGAACCCTAACCCTAACCCTAACCTAACCCTAATCCGAACCCTAACCCTAATCCTAACCCTAACCCTAACACTAACCCCTAACCCTAACCCGAAACCTAACCCTAAACCTAACCCGAACCCGAACCCTAACCCCTAACCCTAACCCGAACCCGAACCCTAAACCTAACCCTAACCCTAACCCTAATCCGAACCCGAACCCTAACCCGAACCCGAACCCTAACCCTAACCCTAACCCTAACCCGAACCCTAACCCTAACACGAATCCTAACCCTTACCCGAACCCGAACCCTAACCCTAACCCTAAACCTAACCCGCACCCTAACCCTAACCCGAACCCGAACCCTAACCCTAACCCTAACCCTAAACCTAACCCTAACCCGAAAGCTAACCGTAACCCGAACCCGAAACCTAAACCTAACCCTAACCCTAACCCTAACCCCAACCCTAACACTAACACTAACCCTAACCCTAACCCGAACACTAAACCTAACCCGAACCCTAACCCTAAACCTAACCCGAAACCGAACCCTAACCCTAACCCCTAACCCGAACCCTAACCCTAACCTGAACCCTAACCCTAACCCGAACCCTAACCTAACCCTAATCCGAACCCTAACCCTAAACCTAACCCTAACCCGAACCCGAACCCTAACCCTAAACCTAACCCGAACCCTAACCCTAACCCGAAAACTAACCCGTACCCAACCCTAACCCGAACCCTAACCCTAACCCGAACCCTAACCCTAACCCTGACCCTAACCCGAAACATAAACCTAACCCGAAGCCTAACCCTAAACCTAACCCGAACCCTAACCCGAACCCTAAACCTAACCCTAACCCGAACCCTAACCCTAACCCGAACCCTAACCCTAACCCTAACCCGAACCCTCACCTTAACCCTAACCCGAACCCTAACCGTAACCCGAACCCTAAACCTAACCCTAAACCTAACCCTAACCCGAACCCTAACCCTAACCCTAACGCGAACCCTAACCCGAACCCTAACACTAACCCTAACCTGAACACTAATCCCTAACCTTAACCCGAACCCGAACCCTAACCCGAATCCTAACACTAACCCTATCACGAACCCTAACCCTAACACTAACCCTAACACTAACCCGAGCCCTAACCCTAACCCGAACCCTAACCCTAACCCTAACCCGAACCCTAACCCTAACCCTAACCCGAACCCTAACCCTAACCCTAACCCGAACCCTAACCCTAAACCTAACACTAAACCTAACCCTAACCCGAACCCTAACTCTAACCCTAACTCTAACCCTAAACCTAACCCTAACCCGAACCCTAACCCTAACCCGAACCCTAACCCGAACCCTAAACAGAACCCTAACCCTAACCCTAACCTAACCCTAATCCGAACCCTAACCCTAACCCTAACCCTAACCCTAACACTAACACCTAACCCTAACCCGAAACCTAACCCTAACCCTAACCCGAACCCGAACCCTAACCCCTAACCCTAACCCGAACCCGAACCCTAAACCTAACCCTAACCCTAACCCTAACCCGAACCCGAACCCTAACCCGAACCCGAACCCTAACCCTAACCCTAACACTAACCCAAACCCGAACCCTAACCCGAACCCTAACCCTAACCCTAACCCGAACCCTAACCCTAACACGAACCCTAACCCTAACCCGAACCTGAACCCTAAACCTAACCCTAAACCTAACCCGCACCCTAACCCTAACCCGAAACCGAACGCTAACCGAACCCGAAACCTAACCCTAATCCTAACCCTAACCCTAACCCTAACCCCAACCTCACACTAACACTAACCCTAACACTAACCCGAACCCTAACCCTAACCCCAACCCGAACCCTAACTCTAACCCTAACCCTACACCTAACCCTAACCCAAACCCTAACCCTAACCCGAACCCGAAACCTAACACTACCCCTAACCCTAACCCTAACCCTAACACCAAACCTAACCCTAACACTAACCCTAAAACAAACCCGAACCCTAACCCTACCCCGAACCCTAACCCGAACCCTAACCAGAACCCTAACCCTAACCTAACCCTAATCCGAACCCTAACCCTAATCCTAACCCTAACCCTAACACTAACACCTAACCCTAACTCGAAATCAACCCTAACCCTAACCCGAACCCGAAACCTAACCCCTAACCCTAACCCGAACCCGAAACCGAACCCTAAACCTAACCCTAACCCTAACCCTAACCCGAAACCGAACCCTAACGCTAACCCGAACCCTAAACCTAATCCTAACCCTAACCCTAAACCGAACCCTAACCCTAACACGAACCCTAAACCTAACCCGAACCCGAACCCTAACCCTAACCCTAAACCTAACCCGCACCCTAACCCTAACCCGAATCCGAACCCTAACCCTAACCCTAAACCTAACCCTAACACGAAACCTAACCCTAACCCGAACCCGAAACCTAACCCTAACCCTAACCCTAACCCGAACCCTAACCCCAACCCTAACACTAACACTAACCCTAACCCTAACCCGAACACTAAACCTAACCCGAACCCTAACCCTAAACCTACCCGAAACCGAACCCTAACCCTAACCCCTAACCCGAACCCTAACCCTAAACCGAACCCTAACCCTAACCCGAACCCTAACCTAAACCTAATCCGAACCCTAACCCTAAACCTAAACCTAACCCGAACCCGAACCCTAACCCGAACCCTAACCCTAACCCTAACCCAAACCCTAACCCTAACCCTAGCCCGAACCCGAACCCGAACCCTAACCCTAACCCTAACTCTAACCCTAAAACTAACCCGACCCCTAAACCGAACCCTAACACGAACCCTAACCCTAACCCTAACCCTAACCCTAACCCCAACCCTAACACTAACACTAACCCTAACCCTAACCCGAACACTAAACCTAACCCGAACCCTAACCCTAACCCTAACCCGAAACCGAACCCTAACCCTAACCCCAACCCGAACCCTAACCCTAAACCGAACCCTAACCCTAACCCGAACCCTAACCTAAACCTAATCCGAACCCTAACCCTAAACCTAAACCTAACCCGAACCCGAAACCTAACCCAAACCCTAACCCTAACCCTAACCCAAAACCTAACCCTAACCCTAACCCGAACCCGAACCCGAACCCTAACCCTAACCCTAACTCTAACCCTAAACCTAACCCGACCCCTTACCCGAACCCTAACACGAACCCTAACCCTAACCCTATCCCTAACCCGAACCCTAACCCTAAACCTAACCCGAACTCTAACACTAACCATAACCCGAACCCTAACCTTAACCCGAACCCTAACCCGAAACCTAACCCTAACCCTAACCCGAACCCTAACCCTAACCCGAACCCTAACCCTAAACCTAACCCGACCCCTAACCCGAACCCTAACACGAACCCTAAACCTAACCCTAAACCTAACCCTAACCCGAACTCTAACCCTAACCCTAACCCGAACCCTAACCCTAACCCGAACCCTAAACTGAACCCTAACCCTAACCCTAACCCGAACCCTAACCCTAACCCTAACCCAAACCCTAACCCGAACCCTAACCCGAACCCTAACCCTAACCCTAACCCGAACCCTAACCGTAACCGGAACACTAACCGTAACACGAACCATAACCCTAACCCTAACCCTAACCTGAACCCTAACCCTAACCCTAACCCGAACCCTAAACTGAACCCTAACCCTAACCCTAACCCGAACCCTAACCCGAAACCTAACCCTAACCCTAACCTGAACACTAACCCCTAACCCCAACCCGAACCCGAACCCTAACCCGAACCCTAACCCTAACCCTAACCGAAACCTAACCCTAACCTGAACCCTAAACCTAACCCTAACGCGAACCCTAACACTAACCCTAACCCAAACCCTAATCGTAACCCGAACCCTAAACCTAACACGAACCCTAACCCTAACCCTAACCCGAACCATAACCCTAACCCTAACCCTAACCCTAACCTGAACACTAACCCCTAACCCCAACCCGAACCCGAACCCTAACCCGAACCCTAACCCTAACCCTAACCCGAACCCTAACCCTAAACTGAGCCCTAAACCTAACCCTAACCCGAACCCTAACCCTAACCCTAACCCGAACCCTAACCGTAACCCGAACCCTAACCCTAACCCTAACCCTAACCCTAACCCGAACACTAACCCTAACCCTAACCCGAACCCTAACCCGAACCCTACCCCTAACCCTAACCCGAACCCTAACCCTAACACAAACTCTAACCCTAACCCGAACCCTAACCCTAAACCTAACCCGCACCCTAACCCTAACCCGAACCCTAACCCTAACCCTAACTCTAACCCTAAACCTAACCCTAAACCGAAACCTAACCCTAACCCGAACCCTAACCCGAACCCTAAACAGAACCCTAACCCTAACCCTAACCTAACCCTAATCCGAACCCTAACCCTAACCCTAACCCTAACCCAAACCCTAACACTAACACCTAAACCTAACCCGAAACCTAACCCTAACCCTAACCCGAACCCGAACCCTAACCCCTAACCCTAACCCGAACCCGAACCCTAAACCTAACCCTAACCCTAACCCAAACCCGAACCCTAACCCTAACCCGAACCCTAACCCTAAACCTAACACTAACCCGAACCCGAACGCTAACCCGTACCCTAACCCTAACCCTAACCCGAACCCTAACCCTAACACGAACCCGAACCCTAACCCGAACCCGAACCCTAACCCTAAACCTAACCCGCACCCTAACCCTTACCCGAACCCGAACCCTATCCGAACCCGAAACCTAACCCTAATCCTAACCCTAACCCTAACCCTAACCCTAACCCCAACCCTAAAACTAACACTAACCCTAACACTAACCCGAACCCTAACCCTAACCCGAACCCGAACCCTAACTCTAACCCTAACCCTAAACCTAACCCTAACCCAAACCCTAACCCTAACCCGAACCCGAAACCTAACCCTAACCCTAACCCTAACCCTAACCCTAACACCAAACCTAAACCTAACACTAACCCTAACACTAACCCGAACCCTAAACCTAACCCTAACCCTAACACTAACCCGAACACGAACCCTAACCCGAACCCTACCCCTAACCCTAATCCGAACACTAACCCTAACCCTAAACCTAACACTAACCCGAACCCGAACCCTAACCTTAACCCTAAACCGAACCCTAACCCGAACCCGAACCCTAACCCTAACCCGAAACCTAACCCTAACCCTAACCAGAACCCGAACACGTACCCTAACCCTAACCCTAACCCAAACCCTAATCGTAACCCGAACCCTAAACCTAACACGAACCCTTACCCTAACCCTAACCTGAACCATAACCCTAACCCTAACCCGAACCCTAACTCTAACCCTAACCCGAACCCTAACCCTAACCCGAACCCTAACTCTAAACTGAACCCTAACCCTAACCCTAACCCGAACCCTAACCCGAAACCTAACCCTCACCCTAACCTGAACACTAACCCCTAACCCCAACCCGAACCCGAACCCTAACCCGAACCCTAACCCTAACCCTAACCGAAACCTAACCCTAACCTGAACCCTAAACCTAACCCTAACCCGAACCCTAACCCTAACCCTAACCCAAACCCTAATCGTAACCCGAACCCTAAACCTAACACGAACCCTTACCCTAACCCTAACCCGAACCATAACCCTAACCCTAACCCGAAACCTAACCCGAACCCTAACCCTAACCCTAACCTGAACACTAACCCCTAACCCTAACCCGAACCCGAACCCTAACCCGAACCCTAACCCTAACCCTAAACCGAACCCTAACCCTAACCCTAACCCTAAACCTAACCCTAACCCGAACCCTAACCCTAACCCTAACTCTAACCCTAAACCTAACCCTAACCCGAACCCTAACCCTAACCCGAACCCTAACCCGAACCCTAACCAGAACCCTAACCCTTACCCTAACCTAACCCTAATCCGAACCCTAACCCTAACCCTAACCCTAACCCTAACGCTAACCCCTAACCCTAACCCGAAACCTAACCCTAACCCAAACCCGAACCCGAACCCTAACCCCTAACCCTAACCAGAACCCGAACCCTAAACCTAACCCTAACCCTAACCCTAAGCCGAAACCGAACCCTAACCCTAACCCGAACCCTAACCCTAACCCTAACCCGAACCCTAACCCTAACCCGAACCCTAACCCTAACACGAACCCTAACCCTTACCCGAACCCGAACCCTAACCCTAACCCTAAACCTAACCCGCACCCTAACCCTAACCCGAACCCGAACCCTAACCCTAACCCTAACCCTAAACCTAACCCTAAACCGAAACCTAATCCTAACCCGAACCCGAAACCTAACCCTAACCCTAACCCTAACCCTAACCCTAACCCCAACCCTAACACTAACACTAACCATAACCCTAACCCGAACACTAAACCTAACCCGAACCCTAACCCTAAACCTAACCCGAAACCGAACCCTAACACTAACCCCTAACCCGAACCCTAACCCTAACCTGAACCCTAACCCTAACCCGAAACTTAACCTAACCCTAATCCGAACCCTAACCCTAAACCTAACCCTAACCCGAACCCGAAACCTAACCCTAACCCTAACCCCTAACCCGAACCCTAAACCTAACCC
>JAVLSZ010000092.1:402500-405000 GCA_032313775.1 Urocyon cinereoargenteus | reverse complement strand
CTAACCCTAACCCTAACACCAAACTTAAACCTAACACTAACCCTAACACTAACCCGAACCCTAACCCTAAACCTAACCCTAACACTAACCGGAACACGAACCCTAACCCGAACCCTACCCCTAACCCTAATCAGAACACTAACCCTAACCCTAAACCTAACACTAACCCGAACCCGAACCCTAACCTTAACCCTAAACCGAACCCTAACCCTAACCCGAACCCTAACCCTAACCCGAAACCTAACCCTAACCCTAACCAGAACCCGAACCCGAACCCTAACCCTAACCCTAACCCGAACCCTTACCCTAACCTGAACCCTAACCCTAACCCTAACCCGAACCCTAACCCTAACCCTAACCCGAACCCTAACACTAACCCGAACCCTAACCCTAAACTGAACCCTAACCCTAACCCTAACCCGAACCCTAACCCGAAACCTAACCCTAACCCTAACCTGAACACTAACCCCTAACCCCAACCCGAACCCGAACCCTAACCCGAACCCTAACCCTAACCCTAACCGAAACCTAACCCTAACCTGAACCCTAAACCTAACCCTAACCCGAACCCTAACCCTAACCCTAACCCAAACCCTAATCGTAACCCGAACCCTAAACCTAACACGAACCCTAACCCTAAACCTAACCCGAACCATAACCCTAACCCTAACCCGAACCCTAACCCGAACCCTAACCCTAACCCTAACCTGAACACTAACCCCTAACCCTATCCCGAACCCGAACCCTAACCCGAACCCTAACCCTAACCCTAACCCGAAACCGAACCCTAACCCTAACCCCTAACCCGAACCCTAACCCTAAACCGAACCATAACCCTAACCCGAACCCTAACCTAAATCTAATCCGAACCCTAACCCTAAACCTAAACCTAACCCGAACCCGAACCCTAACCCGAAACTTAACCCGAACCCTAACCCGAACCCTAACCCTACCCTAACCCGAACCCTAACCCTAACCCGAACCCTAACCCTAACCCTAACCCGACCCCTAACCCGAACCCTAACACGAACCCTAACCCTAACCCAAACCCTAACCCGATCCCTAACCCGAACCCTAACCCTAACCCTAACCGAACCCTAACCGTAACCCGATCCCTAACCGTAACACGAACCATAACCCTAACCCTAACCCTAAACTGAACGCTAACCGTAACCCTAACCCGAACCCTAACCCGAACCCTAACCCTAACCCTAACCTGAACACTAACCCTAACCCCAACCCGAACCCGAACCCTAACCCGAACCCTAACCCTAACCCTAACCCGAACCCTAACCCTAAACTGAGCCCTAAACCTAACCCTAACCCGAACCCTAACCCTAACCCTAACCCGAACCCTAACCGTAACCCGAACCCTAACCCTAACCCTAACCCTAACCCTAACCCGAACACTAACCCTAACCCTAACCCGAACCCTAACCCGAACCCTACCCCTAACCCTAACCCGAACCCTAACCCTAACACAAACTCTAACCCTAACCCGAACCCTAACCCTAACCCTAACTCTAACCCTAAACCTAACCCTAAACCGAAACCTAACCCTAACCCGAACCCTAACCCGAACCCTAAACAGAACCCTAACCCTAACCCTAACCTAACCCTAATCCGAACCCTAACCCTAACCCTAACCCTAACCCAAACCCTAACACTAACACCTAAACCTAACCCGAAACCTAACCCTAACCCTAACCCGAACCCGAACCCTAACCCCTAACCCTAACCCGAACCCGAACCCTAAACCTAACCCTAACCCTAACCCAAACCCGAACCCTAACCCTAACCCGAACCCTAACCCTAAACCTAACACTAACCCGAACCCGAACGCTAACCCGTACCCTAACCCTAACCCTAACCCGAACCCTAACCCTAACACGAACCCGAACCCTAACCCGAACCCGAACCCTAACCCTAAACCTAACCCGCACCCTAACCCTTACCCGAACCCGAACCCTATCCGAACCCGAAACCTAACCCTAATCCTAACCCTAACCCTAACCCTAACCCTAACCCCAACCCTAAAACTAACACTAACCCTAACACTAACCCGAACCCTAACCCTAACCCGAACCCGAACCCTAACTCTAACCCTAACCCTAAACCTAACCCTAACCCAAACCCTAACCCTAACCCGAACCCGAAACCTAACCCTAACCCTAACCCTAACCCTAACCCTAACACCAAACCTAAACCTAACACTAACCCTAACACTAACCCGAACCCTAAACCTAACCCTAACCCTAACACTAACCCGAACACGAACCCTAACCCGAACCCTACCCCTAACCCTAATCCGAACACTAACCCTAACCCTAAACCTAACACTAACCCGAACCCGAACCCTAACCTTAACCCTAAACCGAACCCTAACCCGAACCCGAACCCTAACCCTAACCCGAAACCTAACCCTAACCCTAACCAGAACCCGAACACGTACCCTAACCCTAACCCTAACCCAAACCCTAATCGTAACCCGAACCCTAAA
>JAVLSZ010000092.1:392500-397500 GCA_032313775.1 Urocyon cinereoargenteus | reverse complement strand
CCCTAACCCGAACCCTAACCCTAACCCTAACCTGAACACTAACCCCTAACCCCAACCCGAACCCGAACCCTAACCCGAACCCTAACCCTAACCCTAACCCAAACCCTAACCCTAAACTGAGCCCTAAACCTAACCCTAACCCGAACCCTAACCCTAACACTAACCCGAACCCTAACCGTAACCCGAACCCTAACCCTAACCCTAACCCTAACCCGAACACTAACCCTAACCCTAACCCGAACCCTAACCCGAACCCTACCCCTAACCCTAACCCGAACCCTAACCCTAACACAAACTCTAACCCTAACCCGAACCCTAACCCTAAACCTAACCCGCACCCTAACCCTAACCCGAACCCTAACCCTAACCCTAACCCTAACTCTAACCCTAAACCTAACCCTAAACCGAAGCCTAACCCTAACCCGAACCCTAATCCGAACCCTAAACAGAACCCTATCCCTAACCCTAACCTAACCCTAATCCGAACCCTAACCCTAACCCTAAGCCTAACCCTAACACTAACACCTAACCCTAACCCGAAACCTAACCCTAACCCTAACCCGAACCCGAACCCTAACCCCTAACCCTAACCCGAACCCGAACCCTAAACCTAACCCTAACCCTAACCCGAACCCTAACCCGAACCCTAACCCTAACCCGAACCCTAACCCTAAACCTAACACTAACCCGAACCCGAACCCTAACCCGTACCCTAACCCTAAACCTAACCCGAACCCTAACCCTAACACGAACCATAACCCTAACCCGAACCCGAACCCTAATCCTAAACCTAACCCGCACCCTAACCCTTACCCGAACCCGAACCCTATCCGAACCCGAAACCTAACCCTAATCCTAACCCTAACCAAACCCTAACCCTAACCCCAACCCTAAAACTAACACTAACCCTAACACTATCCCGAACCCTAACCCTAACCCGAACCCGAACCCTAACTCTAACCCTAACCCTAAACCTAACCCTAACCCAAACCCTAACCCTAACCCGAACCCGAAACCTAACCCTAACCCTAACCCTAACCCTAACCCTAACCCTAACCCTAACACCAAACCTAAACCTAACACTAACCCTAACACTAACCCGAACCCTAAACCTAACCCTAACCCTAAACTAACCCGAACACGAACCCTAACCCGAACCCTACCCCTAACCCTAATCCGAACACTAACCCTAACCCTAAACCTAACACTAACCCGAACCCGAACCCTAACCTTAACCCTAAACCGAACCCTAACCCGAACCCGAACCCTAACCCTAACCCCAAACCTAACCCTAACCCTAACCAGAATCCGAACCCGAACCCTAACCCTAACCCTAACCCGAACCCTAACCCTAACCTGAACCCTAACCCTAACCCTAACCCGAACCCTAACCCTAACCCTAACCCGAACCCTAACCCTAACCCGAACCCTAATACTAAACTGAACCCTAACCCTAACCCTAACCCGAACCCTAACCCGAAACCTAACCCTAACCCTAACCTGAACACTAACCCCTAACCCCAACCCGAACCCGAACCCTAACCCGAACCCTAACCCTAACCGAAACCTAACCCTAACCTGAACCCTAAACCTAACCCTAACCCGAACCCTAACCCTAACCCTAACCCAAACCCTAATCGTAACCCGAACCCTAAACCTAACACGAACCCTAACCCTAACCCTAACCCGAACCATAACCCTAACCCTAACCCGAAACCTAACCCGAACCCTAACCCTAACCCTAACCTGAACACTAACCCCTAACCCTAACCCGAACCCGAATCCTAACCCGAACTCTAACCCTAACCCTAAACCGAACCCTAACCCTAACCCTAACCCTAAACCTAACCCTAACCCGAACCCTAACCCTAACCCTAACTCTAACCCTAAACCTAACCCTAACCCGAACCCTAACCCTAACCCGAACCCTAACCCGAACCCTAACCAGAACCCTAACCCTAACCCTAACCTAACCCTAATCCGAACCCTAACCCTAACCCTAACCCTAACCCTAACCCTAACACTAACCCCTAACCCTAACCCGAAACCTAACCCTAACCCTAACCCGAACCCGAACCCTAACCCCTAACCCCTAACCCTAACCCGAACCCGAACCCTAAACCTAACCCTAACCCTAACCCTAAGCCGAAACCGAACCCTAACCCTAACCCGAACCCCAACCCTAACCCTAACCCTAACCCTAACCCTAACCCGAACCCTAACCCTAACACGAACCCTAACCCTTACCCGAACCCGAACCCTAACCCTAACCCTAAACCTAACCCGCACCCTAACCCTAACCCGAACCCGAACCCTAACCCTAACCCTAAACCTAACCCTAACCCGAAACCTAATCCTAACCCGAACCCGTAACCTAACCCTAACCCTAACCCTAACCCTAACCCTAACCCCAACCCTAACACTAACACTAACCATAAACCTAACCCGAACACTAAACCTAACCCGAACCCTAACCCTAAACCTAACCCGAAACCGAACCCTAACACTAACCCCTAACCCGAACCCTAACCCTAACCTGAACCCTAACCCTAACCCGAACCCTAACCTAACCCTAATCCGAACCCTAACCCTAAACCTAACCCTAACCCGAACCCGAAACCTAACCCTAACCCTAACCCCTAACCCGAACCCTAAACCTAACCCTAACCCGAACCCAAACCCTAACCCTAACCCGAATCCTAACCCTAACCCTAACCCGAACCCTAACCCGAACCCTAACCATAACCCTAACCCTAACCCAAACCCTAACCCTAACCTGAACCCGAACCCGAACCCTAACCCTAACCCTAACTCTAACCCAAACCCTAACCCGAACACTAACTCGAACCATAACCCTAACCTGAACCCTAACCCGAACCCGAACCCTAACCCTAAACCTAACCCGAACCCTAACCCTAACCCGAACCCTAACCCTAACCCTAACCCTAACCCTAACCCTAAACCGAACCCTAACACGAACCCTAACCCGACCCCTAAACCGAACCCTAACACGAACCCTAACCCTAACCCTATCCCTAACCCGAACCCTAACCTTAACCCTAACCCGAACCCTAACCCGAACCCGAACCCTAACCCTAAACCTAACGCGAACCCTAACCCTAAACCGAACCCGAACCCTAACCCTAACCCGAAAACTAACCCGTACCCAACCCTAACCCGAACCCTAACCTGAACCCTAACCCTAACCCTAACCCGAACCCTAAACCGAACCCTAACCCTAACCCTCACCTTAACCCTAACCCGAACCCTAACCCTAACCCGAACCCTAAACCTAACCCTAAACCTAACCCTAACCCGAACCCTAACCCTAAACCTAACGCGAACCCTAACCCGAACCCTAACCCTAACCCTAACCCTAACCTGAACACTAATCCCTAACCTTAACCCGAACCCGAACCCTAACCCGAACCCTAACCCTAACCCTATCACGAACCCTAACCCTAACCCTAAACCTAACACTAACCCGAGCCCTAACCCTAACCCTAACCCTAACAGTAACCCTAATCCTGAACCGAACCCTAACCCTAACCCTAACCCTAAAACGAACCCTAACCATAACCCTAACCCTAACCCTAACCCTAACCCTAACCCGAACCCTACCCTAACCCTAACCCTAACCCGAACCCGAACCCTAACCCTAACCCCTAACCATAACCCTAACCTGAACCCGTACCCGAACCCTAACCCTAACCCTAACCCCTAACCCTAAACCTAACCCAAACCCTAACCCGAACCCTAAACCTAACCCTAACCCTAACCCTAACCCGAACCCGAACCCTAACCCGAACCATAACCCTAACCCTAATCCGAACCCTAACCCTAACCCTAAGCCTAACCCTAACCCGAACCCTAACCCTAACCCGTTCCCTATCCCCTAACCCGAATCCGAACCCGAACCCGAACCCGAGCCCTAACCCTACCACGAACCCGAACCCGAACCCTAAACCTAACCCTAACCAGAACCCGAACCCTAACCCTAAACCTAACCCTAACCCTAACACTAACCCTAACCCGAACCCGAACCCTAACCCTAACCCGAACCCTAACCCTAACCCGAACCCTAACCCGAACTCTAAACAGAACCCTAACCCTAACCCTAACCTAACCCTAATCCGAACCCTAACCCTAACCCTAACCCTAACCCTAACCCTAACACTAACACCTAACCCTAACCCGAAACCTAACCCTAACCCTAACCCGAACCCGAACCCTAACCCTTTACCCGAATCCTAACCCTAACCCGAACACTAACCCGAACCCTAACCCTAACCCTAACCCCGAACCCGAACCCTAACACTAACCCTAACCCTAACCCGAACCCTAACCCGAACCCTAACCCGAACCCCAACCCTAACCCTAACCCGAACCGGAACCCTAACCCTAACCCTAAACCGAAACCTAAACCTAACCCGAACGCTAACCCTAACCCTAACCCTAAACCGAACCCTAATCCTAACCTGACCCCTAACCCGAACCCTAACACGAACCCTAAACCTAACACTAACCCTAACCCTAACCCGAACTCTAACCCTAACCATAACCCGAACCCTAACCTTAACCCGAACCCTAACCCGAACCCTAACCCTAACCCTAAACCGAACCCTAACCCTAACCCGAACCCTAACCCTAACCCTAATCCGACCCCTAACGCGAACCCTAACACGAACCCTAAACCTAACACTAACCCTAACCCTAACCCGAACTCTAACCCTAACCCTAACACGAACCCTAACCCTAACCCGAACCCTAAACTGAACCCTAACCCTAACCCTAACCCGAACCCTAACCCTAACCAAAAGCCTAACCCGAACCCTAACCCGAACCCTAACCCTAACCCTAACCCGAACCCTAACCGTAACCCGAACCCTAACCGTAACAGGAACCATAACCCTAACCCTAACCCTAAACTGAACCCTAACCCTAACCCTAACCCGAACCCTAAACCGAACCCTAACCCTAACCCTAACCTGAACACTAAC
>JAVLSZ010000092.1:332500-380000 GCA_032313775.1 Urocyon cinereoargenteus | reverse complement strand
GAACCCGAACCCTAAACCTAACCCTAACCCTAACCCTAACCCCAACCCTAACACTAACACTAACCCTAACCCTAACCCGAACACTAAACCTAAACCGAACCCTACCCCTAACCCTAACCCGAAACCGAACCCTAACCCTAACCCCTAACCCGAACCCTAACCCTAAACCGAACCCTAACCGTAACCCGAAACCTAACATAACCCTAATCCGAACCCTAACCCTAAACCTAACCCTAACCCGAAACCGAACCCTAACCCTAACCCTAACCCCTAACCTGAACCCTAAACCTAACCCTAACCCGAAACCAAACCCTAACCCTAACCTGAATCCTATCCCTAAACCTAACCCGAACCCTAACCCGAACCCTAACCCTAACCCTAACCCTAACCCTAACCCAAACCCTAAACCTAACCCTAACCCGAACCCGAACCCGAAACCTAACCCTAACCCTAACTCTAACCCAAACCCTAACCCGAACCCTAACTCGAACCATAACCCTAACCCGAACCCTAACCCGAACCCGAACCCTAACCCTAACCCGAACCCTAACCCTAACCCTAACCCGAACCCTAACCCTAACCCTAACCCGAACCCTAACCCGAACCCTAACACGAACCCTAACCCTAACCCTAACCCTAACCCGAACCCTAACCCTAACCCTAACCCGAACCCTAGACCGAACCCGAACCCTAACCCTAACCCTAACCCGAAACCTAACCCTAAACCAAACGCGAACCCTAACCCTAACCCGAAAACTAACCCGAACCCAACCCTAACCCGAACCCTAACCCTAACCCGAACCCTAACCCTAACCCTGACCCTAACCCGAAACATAAACCTAACCCGAACCCTAACTCTAAACCTAACCCGAACCCTAACCCGAACCCTAACCCTAACCCTCAGCCGAACCCTAACCCTAACCTGAACCCTAACCCTAACCCTAACCCTAACCCTCACCTTAACACTAACCCGAACCCTAACCGTAACCCGAACCCTAAACCTAACCCTAAACCTAACCCTAACCCGAACCCTAACCCTAACCATAACGCGAACCCTAACCCGAACCCTAACCCTAACCCTAACCTGAACACTAATCCCTAACCTTAACCCGAACCCGAACCCTAAACCGAACCCTAAACCTAACGCTATCACGAACCCTAACCCTAACCCTAACACTAACCCTAACCCTAACCCGAGCCCTAACCCTAACCCTAACCCTAACAGTAACCGTAATCCTAACCCGAACCCTAACCCTAACCCTAACCCTAAAACGAACCATAACCCTAACCCTAACCCTAACCCTAACCCTAACCCTAACCCGAACCCTAACCCTAAACCTAACCCGAACCCTAACCCAAACCCTAACCCTAACCCTAACCCGAACCCTAACACTAACCCCTAACCGTAACCCTAACCCTAACCCGAACCCGAACCGTAACCCTAACCCTAACCCCTAACCCTAACCCTAACCCAAATCCTAACCCGAACCCTTAACCTAACCCTAACCCTAACCCTAACCCGAACCCGAACCCTAACCCGAACCCGAACCCTAAACCATATCCGAACCCTAACCCTAACCCTAACCCTAACCCTAACCCGAACCCGAACCCTAACCCGAACCCGAACCCTAACCCTAACCCGAACCCTAACGCTAACCCTAACCCTAACCCGAACCCGAACCCTAACCCTAACCCTAACCCTAACACTAACCCTAACCCGAAACCTAAACCTAGCGTAACCCTAAACCGAACCCTAACCTGAACCTTAACACTAACCCTAACCCTACCCTAAACCGAACCCTAACCCTAACCCTAACCAAAACCCTAACCCTAAGCCTAACCCGAACGCGAACCCTAACCCTTTACCCGAATCCTAACCCTAACCCGAACACTAACCCGAACCCTAACCCTAACCCTAACCCCGAACCCGAACCCTAACCCTAACCCGAACCCTAACCCGAACCCTAACCCGAACCCCAACCCTAAACCTAACCCGAAACCGATCCCTAACCCTAACCCTAAACCGATCCCTAAACCAAACCCGAACCCTAACCCTAACCCTAACCCTAAACCGAAACCTAACCATAACCCGACCCCTAACCCGAACCCTAACACGAACCCTAAACCTAACCCTAACCCTAACCCTAACCCGAACTCTAACCCTAACCATAACCCGAATCCTAACCTTAACCCGAACCCTAACCCGAACCCTAACCCTAACCTTAACCCGAACCCTAACCCTAACACTAACCCGAACCCTAAACGTAACCCGAACCGTAACCGTAACCCGAACCCTAACCCTAACCCTAACCCTAACCCTAACCTGAACCCTAACCCTAACCCTAACCCGAACCCTAACCCGAACCCTAAACGTAACCCTAACCTGAACACTAACCCCTAACCCCAACCCGAACCCTAACCCTAACCCTAACCCTAAACCGAACCCTAACACTAACCCGAACCCTAAACCTAACCCTAACCCGAACCCTAACCCTAACCCTAACCCGAACCCTAACCGTAACCTGAACCCTAACCCTAACCCTAACCCTAACCCGAACCCTAACCCTAACCGTAACCCGAACCATAACCCGAACCCTAACCCTAACCCTAACCTGAACACTAACCCCTAACCCTAACCCGAACCCGTACCCTAACCCGAACCCTAACCCTAACCCTAACCCGAATCCTAACCCTAACCCTACCCCTAAACCTAAACCTAACCCGAACCCTAACCCTAACCCTAACTCTAACCCTAAACCTAACCCTAACCCGAACCCTAACCCTAACCCGAACCCTAACCCCAACCCTAACCAGAACCCTAACCCTAACCCTAACCTAACCCTAATCTGAACCCTAACCCTAACCCTAACCCAAACCCTAACCCTAACACTAACCCCTAACCCTAACCCGAAACCTAACCCGAACCCTAACCCGAACCCGAACCCTAACCCCTAAACCTAACCCGAACCCGAACCCTAAACCTAACCCTAACCCTAACCCGAAACCAAACCCTAACCCGAACCCTAACCCTAACACGAACCCTAACCCTAACCCGAACCCGAACCCTAACCCTAACCCTAACTCTAACCCAAACCCTAACCCGAACAATAACTCGAACCATAACCCTAACCCGAAACCTAACCCGAACCCGAACCCTAACCCTAAACCTAACCCGAACACTAACCCGAACCCTAACCCTAACCCTAACCCCGAACCCGAACCCTAACCCTAACCCGAACCCTAACCCGAACCCTAACCCGAACCCCAACCCTAAACCTAACCCGAAACCGATCCCTAACCCTAACCCTAAACCGATCCCTAAACCAAACCCGAACCCTAACCCTAACCCTAACCCTAAACCGAAACCTAACCATAACCCGACCCCTAACCCGAACCCTAACACGAACCCTAAACCTAACCCTAACCCTAACCCTAACCCGAACTCTAACCCTAACCATAACCCGAATCCTAACCTTAACCCGAACCCTAACCCGAACCCTAACCCTAACCTTAACCCGAACCCTAACCCTAACACTAACCCGAACCCTAAACGTAACCCGAACCGTAACCGTAACCCGAACCCTAACCCTAACCCTAACCCTAACCCTAACCTGAACCCTAACCCTAACCCTAACCCGAACCCTAACCCGAACCCTAAACGTAACCCTAACCTGAACACTAACCCCTAACCCCAACCCGAACCCTAACCCTAACCCTAACCCTAAACCGAACCCTAACACTAACCCGAACCCTAAACCTAACCCTAACCCGAACCCTAACCCTAACCCTAACCCGAACCCTAACCGTAACCTGAACCCTAACCCTAACCCTAACCCTAACCCGAACCCTAACCCTAACCGTAACCCGAACCATAACCCGAACCCTAACCCTAACCCTAACCTGAACACTAACCCCTAACCCTAACCCGAACCCGTACCCTAACCCGAACCCTAACCCTAACCCTAACCCGAATCCTAACCCTAACCCTACCCCTAAACCTAAACCTAACCCGAACCCTAACCCTAACCCTAACTCTAACCCTAAACCTAACCCTAACCCGAACCCTAACCCTAACCCGAACCCTAACCCCAACCCTAACCAGAACCCTAACCCTAACCCTAACCTAACCCTAATCTGAACCCTAACCCTAACCCTAACCCAAACCCTAACCCTAACACTAACCCCTAACCCTAACCCGAAACCTAACCCGAACCCTAACCCGAACCCGAACCCTAACCCCTAAACCTAACCCGAACCCGAACCCTAAACCTAACCCTAACCCTAACCCGAAACCAAACCCTAACCCGAACCCTAACCCTAACACGAACCCTAACCCTAACCCGAACCCGAACCCTAACCCTAACCCTAACTCTAACCCAAACCCTAACCCGAACAATAACTCGAACCATAACCCTAACCCGAAACCTAACCCGAACCCGAACCCTAACCCTAAACCTAACCCGAACCCGAACCCTAACCCTAACCCTAACCCGAACCCTAACCCTAACCCTAACCCTAACCCTAACCCTAACCCTAACCCAAACCCTAACCCTAACCCTAACCCGACCCCTAAAACGAACCCTAACACGAACCCTAACACTAACCTTAACCCTAAACCGAACCCTAACTCTAACCCGAACCCGAACCCTAACCCGAACCCGAACCCTAACCCTAACCCGACCCCTAAACTTAACCCGAACCCGAACCCTAACCCTAACCCGAAACCTATCCCGAACCCAACCCTAAACCGAAACCTAACCCTAACCCGAACCCTACCCTAACCCTGACCCTAACCCGAAACATAAACCTAACCCGAACCCTAACCCTAAACCTAAACCGAAACCTAACCCTAACCCTAAACCTAACCCTAACCCGAACCCGAACCCTAACCCGAACCCTTACCCTAACCCTAATCCGAACCCTACCCTAACCCTAACCCTAACCCTAACCCTAACCCGAACCCGAACCCTAACCCTAACCCGAACCCTAACCCTAACCCTAACACTAACCCAAACCCTAACCCTAAACCTAACCCGAACCCTAACCCTAACCCTAACTCTAACCCTAACCCGAACCCTAACTCTAACCCTAACCCTAACCCGAACCCTAAACCTAACCCTAACACTAACCCGAACCCTAACCCTAACCCTAACCCGAACCATAACCCTAACCCTAACCCTAACCCTAACTCGAACCCTAACCCTAACCCGAACCCTTAACCTAACCCTAACCCTAACCCTAACCCGAACCCGAACCCTAACCCGAACCCGAACCCTAACCCATATCCGAACCCTAACCCTAACCGTAACCCTAACCCTAACCCGAACCCGAACCCTAACCCGAACCCGAACCCTAACCCTAACCCGAACCCTAACGCTAACCCTAACCCTAACCCGAACCCGAACCCTAACCCTAACCCTAACCCTAACACTAACCCTAACCCGAAACCTAAACCTAGCGTAACCCTAAACCGAACCCTAACCTGAACCTTAACACTAACCCTAACCCTACCCTAAACCGAACCCTAACCCTAACCCTAACCAAAACCCTAACCCTAAGCCTAACCCGAACGCGAACCCTAACCCTTTACCCGAATCCTAACCCTAACCCGAACACTAACCCGAACCCTAACCCTAACCCTAACCCCGAACCCGAACCCTAACCCTAACCCGAACCCTAACCCGAACCCTAACCCGACCCCCAACCCTAAACCTAACCCGAAACCGATCCCTAACCCTAACCCTAAACCGATCCCTAAACCAAACCCGAACCCTAACCCTAACCCTAACCCTAAACCGAAACCTAACCATAACCCGACCCCTAACCCGAACCCTAACACGAACCCTAAACCTAACCCTAACCCTAACCCTAACCCGAACTCTAACCCTAACCATAACCCGAATCCTAACCTTAACCCGAACCCTAACCCGAACCCTAACCCTAACCTTAACCCGAACCCTAACCCTAACACTAACCCGAACCCTAAACGTAACCCGAACCGTAACCGTAACCCGAACCCTAACCCTAACCCTAACCCTAACCCTAACCTGAACCCTAACCCTAACCCTAACCCGAACCCTAACCCGAACCCTAAACGTAACCCTAACCTGAACACTAACCCCTAACCCCAACCCGAACCCTAACCCTAACCCTAACCCTAAACCGAACCCTAACACTAACCCGAACCCTAAACCTAACCCTAACCCGAACCCTAACCCTAACCCTAACCCGAACCCTAACCGTAACCTGAACCCTAACCCTAACCCTAACCCTAACCCGAACCCTAACCCTAACCGTAACCCGAACCATAACCCGAACCCTAACCCTAACCCTAACCTGAACACTAACCCCTAACCCTAACCCGAACCCGTACCCTAACCCGAACCCTAACCCTAACCCTAACCCGAATCCTAACCCTAACCCTACCCCTAAACCTAAACCTAACCCGAACCCTAACCCTAACCCTAACTCTAACCCTAAACCTAACACTAACCTGAACCCTAACCCTAACCCGAACCCTAACCCCAACCCTAACCAGAACCCTAACCCTAACCCTAACCTAACCCTAATCTGAACCCTAACCCTAACCCTAACCCAAACCCTAACCCTAACACTAACCCCTAACCCTAACCCGAAACCTAACCCGAACCCTAACCCGAACCCGAACCCTAACCCCTAAACCTAACCCGAACCCGAACCCTAAACCTAACCCTAACCCTAACCCGAAACCAAACCCTAACCCGAACCCTAACCCTAACACGAACCCTAACCCTAACCCGAACCCGAACCCTAACCCTAACCCTAACTCTAACCCAAACCCTAACCCGAACAATAACTCGAACCATAACCCTAACCCGAAACCTAACCCGAACCCGAACCCTAACCCTAAACCTAACCCGAACCCGAACCCTAACCCTAACCCTAACCCGAACCCTAACCCTAACCCTAACCCTAACCCTAACCCTAACCCAAACCCTAACCCTAACCCTAACCCGACCCCTAAAACGAACCCTAACACGAACCCTAACACTAACCTTAACCCTAAACCGAACCCTAACTCTAACCCGAACCCGAACCCTAACCCGAACCCGAACCCTAACCCTAACCCGACCCCTAAACTTAACCCGAATCCGAACCCTAACCCTAACCCGAAACCTATCCCGAACCCAACCCTAAACCGAAACCTAACCCTAACCCGAACCCTACCCTAACCCTGACCCTAACCCGAAACATAAACCTAACCCGAACCCTAACCCTAAACCTAAACCGAAACCTAACCCTAACCCTAAACCTAACCCTAACCCGAACCCGAACCCTAACCCGAACCCTTACCCTAACCCTAATCCGAACCCTACCCTAACCCTAACCCTAACCCTAACCCTAACCCGAACCCGAACCCTAACCCTAACCCGAACCCTAACCCTAACCCTAACACTAACCCAAACCCTAACCCTAACCCTAACCCGAACCCTAACCCTAACCCTAACTCTAACCCTAACCCGAACCCTAACTCTAACCCTAACCCTAACCCGAACCCTAAACCTAACCCTAACCCTAACCCGAACCCTAACCCTAAACCAAACCCTAACCCTAACCCGAACCCTAACCCTAACCCCTAACCCTAACCCTAACCCTAACCCGAACCCGAAACCAAACCCTAACCCTAACCCCTAACCCTAACCCTAACCCTAACCCGAACCCTAACCCTAACCCTAACCCTAATCCGAACCCGAACCCTATCCCGAACAATAAACCTAACCCTAATCCGAACCCTAACCCTAACGCTAACCCTAACCCTAACCCGAATCCTAACCCTAACACTAACCCGAACCCTAACCCCTAACCCGAACCCGAACCCGAAACCGAACCCGAACCCTAACCCTACCCCGAACCCGAACCAAATCATAACCCTAACCCGAAGCCGAACCCTAAACCGAACCGTAACCCTAACCCTAACGCGAACCCTAACCCTAACCCGAACCCTAACCCGAACCCTAACCCTAACCCTAACCCGAACCCTAACCCTAACCATAACCCGAACCCTAACCCGAAACCTAACCGTAAACCTAACCCTAACCCTTACCCTAACCCTAACCCTAATCCGAACCTAACGCTAATCCGAACCCTAAACATAACCCTAACCCTAACACTAACCGTAAACCCTAACCCTAACCCTAACCCGAATCCTAACCCTAACCCTAACCCAAACCCTAACCCTAACCCTAACACGAATCCTAACCCTAACCCGAACCCTAACCCTAAACCTAACCCGAACCCGAACCCCAACCCTAACCCTAACCCGAACCCGAACCCTAACCCTAACCCGAACCCTAACCCTAACCCGAACCCTAACCCTAAACCGAACCCGAACCCGAAACCTAAACCTAACCCAAACCCTAACCCTAACCCTAACCCTAACCCGAACCCTAACCCAAACCCGAACCCTAACCCTAACCCTAACCCGAACCATAACCCTAACCCTAACCCTAACCCTAACTCGAACCCTAACCCTAACCCTAACCCGAAACCTAACCCTAACCCTAACCCGAACCATAACCCTAACCCTAACCCTAACCCTAACTCGAACCCTAACCCTAACCCTAACCCGAAACCTAACCCTAAGCCTAACCCTAACCCGAACACTTACCCTAAACCTAACCCTAACCCTAATCCGAAACCTAACGCTAATCCGAACCCTAAACCTAACACTAACCCTAACCCTAACCCTAAACCCTAACCCTAACCCTAACCCGAATCCTAATCCTAACCCTAACCCTAACCCTAACTCGAACCCTAACCCTAACCCTAACCCGAAACCTAACCCCAACCCTAACCCTAACCCGAACACTTACCCTAAACCTAACCCTAACACTAATCCGAAACCTAACGCTAATCCGAACCCTAAACCTAACCCTAACCCTAACCCTAACCCTAAACCCTAATCCTAACCCTAACCCGAATCCTAACACTAACCCTAACCCTAACCCGAACCCAAACCCTAACCCTAACCCTAACCCTAACCCGAATCCTAAACCTAACCCGAACCCTAACCCTAAACCTAAACCGAACCCGAAACCCAACCCTAACCCTAACCCGAACCCGAACCCTAACCCTAACCCGAACCCTAAACCTAACCCTAACCCTAACCCGAACGCTAACCCTAACCCGAACCCGAACCCTCACCCGACCCTAACCCTAAACCTAACCCGAAACCCAACCCTAACCCTAGCCCGAACCCGAACCCTAACCCTAACCCTAAACCGAACCCTAACCCTAACCCGAACCCAAACCCTAACCCTAACCCGAACCCTAACACTAACCCTAACCCTACCCCTAACCCGAAACCTAACACGAACCCTAAACCTAACCCTAACCCTAACCCTAACCCGAACTCTAACCCTAACCCTAACCCAAACCCTAACCCGAACCCGAACCCTAACCCGAACCCTAACCCTAACCCGAACCCTAACCCTAACCCAAACCCTAAACCTAACCTTAACCCGAACCCTAACCCTAACCCTAACCCTAACACGAACCCTAACCGTAACCCGAACCCTAACCGCAACCCGAGCCCTAACCCTAACCCTAACCCTAACCCTAAACTGAACCCTAACCCTAACCCTAACCCGAACCCTAAACCGAACCCTAACCCTAAACCTAACCTGAACACTAACACCTAACCCCAACCCGAACCCGAACCCTAACCCGAACCCTAACCCTAATCCTAACCCTAACCCGAAACCTAACCCTAAACTGAACCCTAAACCTAACCCTAACCCGATCCCTAACCCTAACCCTAACCCAAACCCTAACCATAACCCGAACCCTAACCCTAACCCGAACCCTAACCCTAACCCTAAACCAAACCCTAACCCTAACCCTAACCTGAACCCTAACCCGAACCCTAACCCTAACCCTAACCTGAACACTAAACCCTAACCCTAACCCGAACCCGAAACCTAACCCGAACCCTAACCCTAACCCTAACCGGAACCCTAACCCTAACCCTAACCCTAAACCTAACCCTAACCCGAACCCTAACCCTAACCCTAACTCTAACCCTAAACCTAACCCTAACCCGAAACCTAACCCTACCCCGAACCCTAACCCGAACCCTAACCAGAACCCTAACCCTAACCTAACCCTAATCCGAACCCTAACCCTAATCCTAACCCTAACCCTAACACTAACCCCTAACCCTAACCCGAAACCAACCCTAACCCTAACCCGAACCCGAACCCTAACCCCTAACCCTATCCCGAACCCGAACCCGAACCCTAAACCTAACCCTAACCATAACCCTAACCCGAACCCGAACCCTAACGCTAACCCGAACCCTAACCCTAACCCTAACCCTAACCCTAAACTTAACCCTAACCCTAACACGAACCCTAAACCTAAGCCGAACCCGAACCCTAACCCTAACCCTAAACCTAACCCGCACCCTAACCCTAACCCGAATCCGAACCCTAAACCTAACCCTAAACCTAACCCTAACCCGAAACCTAACCCTAAACCGAAACCGAAACCTAACCCTAACCCTAACCCTAACCCCAACCCTAACACTAACACTAACCCTAACCCTAACCCGAACACTAAACCTAAACCGAACCCTACCCCTAACCCTAACCCGAAACCGAACCCTAACCCTAACCCCTAACCCGAACCCTAACCCTAAACCGAACCCTAACCGTAACCCGAACCCTAACATAACCCTAATCCGAACCCTAACCCTAAACCTAACCCTAACCCGAAACCGAACCCTAACCCTAACCCTAACCCCTAACCCGAACCCTAAACCTAACCCTAACCCGAAACCAAACCCTAACCCTAACCCGAATCCTATCCCTAAACCTAACCCGAACCCTAACCCGAACCCTAACCCTAACCCTAACCCTAACCCAAACCCTAAACCTAACCCTAACCCGAACCCGAACCCGAAACCTAACCCTAACCCTAACTCTAACCCAAACCCTAACCCGAACCCTAACTCGAACCATAACCCTAACCCGAACCCTAACACGAACCCGAACCCTAACCCTAACCCGAACCCTAACCCTAACCCTAACCCGAACCCTAACCCTAACCCTAACCCGAACCCTAACCCGAACCCTAACACGAACCCTAACCCTAACCCTAACCCTAACCCGAACCCTAACCCTAACCCTAACCCGAACCCTAGACCGAACCCGAACCCTAACCCTAACCCTAACCCGAAACCTAACCCTAAACCGAACGCGAACCCTAACCCTAACCCGAAAACTAACCCGAACCCAACCCTAACCCGAACCCTAACCCTAACCCGAACCCTAACCCTAACCCTGACCCTAACCCGAAACATAAACCTAACCCGAACCCTAACTCTAAACCTAACCCGAACCCTAACCCGAACCCTAACCCTAACCCTAAGCCGAACCCTAACCCTAACCTGAACCCTAACCCTAACCCTAACCCGAACCCTCACCTTAACACTTACCCGAACCCTAACCGTAACCCGAACCCTAAACCTAACCCTAAACCTAACCCTAACCCGAACCCTAACCCTAACCATAACGCGAACCCTAACCCGAACCCTAACCCGAACCCGAACCCTAACCCTAACCCTAACCCTAACACTAACCCTAACCCGAAACCTAAACCTAGCGTAACCCTAAACCGAACCCTAACCTGAACCTTAACACTAACCCTAACCCTACCCTAAACCGAACCCTAACCCTAACCCTAACCAAAACCCTAACCCTAACCCTAACCCGAACGCGAACCCTAACCCTTTACCCGAATCCTAACCCTAACCCGAACACTAACCCGAACCCTAACCCTAACCCTAACCCCGAACCCGAACCCTAACCCTAACCCGAACCCTAACCCGAACCCTAACCCGAACCCCAACCCTAAACCTAACCCGAAACCGATCCCTAACCCTAACCCTAAACCGATCCCTAAACCAAACCCGAACCCTAACCCTAACCCTAACCCTAAACCGAAACCTAACCATAACCCGACCCCTAACCCGAACCCTAACACGAACCCTAACCCTAACCCTAACCCGAACCCTAACCCTAACCGTAACCCGAACCATAACCCGAACCCTAACCCTAACCCTAACCTGAACACTAACCCCTAACCCTAACCCGAACCCGTACCCTAACCCGAACCCTAACCCTAACCCTAACCCGAATCCTAACCCTAACCCTACCCCTAAACCTAAACCTAACCCGAACCCTAACCCTAACCCTAACTCTAACCCTAAACCTAACCCTAACCCGAACCCTAACCCTAACCCGAACCCTAAACCCAACCCTAACCAGAACCCTAACCCTAACCCTAACCTAACCCTAATCTGAACCCTAACCCTAACCCTAACCCAAACCCTAACCCTAACACTAACCCCTAACCCTAACCCGAAACCTAACCCGAACCCTAACCCGAACCCGAACCCTAACCCCTAAACCTAACCCGAACCCGAACCCTAAACCTAACCCTAACCCTAACCCGAAACCAAACCCTAACCTGAACCCTAACCCTAACACGAATCCTAACCCTAACCCGAACCCGAACCCTAACCCTAACCCTAACTCTAACCCAAACCCTAACCCGAACAATAACTCGAACCATAACCCTAACCCGAAACCTAACCCGAACCCGAACCCTAACCCTAAACCTAACCCGAACCCGAACCCTAACCCTAACCCTAACCCGAACCCTAACCCTAACCCTAACCCTAACCCTAACCCTAACCCAAACCCTAACCCTAACCCTAACCCGACCCCTAAAACGAACCCTAACACGAACCCTAACACTAACCTTAACCCTAAACCGAACCCTAACTCTAACCCGAACCCGAACCCTAACCCGAACCCGAACCCTAACCCTAACCCGACCCCTAAACTTAACCCGAACCCGAACCCTAACCCTAACCCGAAACCTATCCCGAACCCAACCCTAAACCGAAACCTAACCCTAACCCGAACCCTACCCTAACCCTGACCCTAACCCGAAACATAAACCTAACCCGAACCCTAACCCTAAACCTAAACCGAAACCTAACCCTAACCCTAAACCTAACCCTAACCCGAACCCGAACCCTAACCCGAACCCTTACCCTAACCCTAATCCGAACCCTACCCTAACCCTAACCCTAACCCTAACCCTAACCCGAACCCGAACCCTAACCCTAACCCGAACCCTAACCCTAACCCTAACACTAACCCAAACCCTAACCCTAACCCTAACCCGAACCCTAACCCTAACCCTAACCCTAACTCTAACCCTAACCCGAACCCTAACTCTAACCCTAACCCTAACCCGAACCCTAAACCTAACCCTAACCCTAACCCGAACCCTAACCCTAAACCTAACCCTAACCCTAACCCGAACCCTAACCCTAACCCCTAACCCTAACCCTAACCCTAACCCGAACCCGAAACCAAACCCTAACCCTAACCCCTAACCCTAACCCTAACCCTAACCCGAACCCTAACCCTAACCCTAACCCTAATCCGAACCCGAACCCTATCCCGAACAATAAACCTAACCCTAATCCGAACCCTAACCCTAACGCTAACCCTAACCCTAACCCGAACCCTAACCCTAACACTAACCCGAACCCTAACCCCTAACCCGAACCCGAACCCGAAACCGAACCCGAACCCTAACCCTACCCCGAACCCGAACCAAATCATAACCCTAACCCGAAGCCGAACCCTAAACCGAACCGTAACCCTAACCCTAACGCGAACCCTAACCCTAACCCGAACCCTAACCCGAACCCTAACCCTAACCCTAACCCGAACCCTAACCCTAACCATAACCCGAACCCTAACCCGAAACCTAACCGTAAACCTAACCCTAACCCTTACCCTAACCCTAACCCTAATCCGAACCTAACGCTAATCCGAACCCTAAACATAACCCTAACCATAACACTAACCGTAAACCCTAACCCTAACCCTAACCCGAATCCTAACCCTAACCCTAACCCAAACCCTAACCCTAACCCTAACCCGAATCCTAACCCTAAACCGAACCCTAACCCTAAACCTAACCCGAACCCGAACCCCAACCCTAACCCTAACCCGAACCCGAACCCTAACCCTAACCCGAACCCTAACCCGAACCCTAACCCTAAACCGAAACCGAACCCGAAACCTAAACCTAACCTGAACCCTAACCCTAACCCTAACCCTAACCCGAACCCTAACCCAAACCCGAACCCTAACCCTAACCCTAACCCGAACCATAACCCTAACCCTAACCCTAACCCTAACTCGAACCCTAACCCTAACCCTAACCCGAAACCTAACCCTAACCCTAACCCGAACCATAACCCTAACCCTAACCCTAACCCTAACTCGAACCCTAACCCTAACCCTAACCCGAAACCTAACCCTAAACCTAACCCTAACCCGAACACTTACCCTAAACCTAACCCTAACCCTAATCCGAAACCTAACGCTAATCCGAACCCTAAACCTAACCCTAACCCTAACCCTAACCCTAAACCCTAAACCTAACCCTAACCCGAATCCTAATCCTAACCCTAACCCTAAACCTAACTCGAACCCTAAACCTAACCCTAACCCGAAACCTAACCCTAACCCTAACCCTAACCCGAACACTTACCCTAAACCTAACCCTAACACTAATCCGAAACCTAACGCTAATCCGAACCCTAAACCTAACCCTAACCCTAACCCTAACCCTAAACCCTAATCCTAACCCTAACCCGAATCCTAACACTAACCCTAACCCTAACCCGAACCCAAACCCTAACCCTAACCCTAACCCTAACCCGAATCCTAAACCTAACCCGAACCCTAACCCTAAACCTAAACCGAACCCGAAACCCAACCCTAACCATAACCCGAACCCGAACCCTAACCCTAACCCGAACCCTAAACCTAACCCTAACCCTAACCCGAACGCTAACCCTAACCCTAACCCGAACCCTCACCCGACCCTAACCCTAACCCTAACCCGAAACCCAACCCTAACCCTAGCCCGAACCCGAACACTAACCCTAACCCTAAACCGAACCCTAACCCTAAACCGAACCCTAACCCTAACCCTAACCCTAACCCGAACCCTAACACTAACCCTAACCATACCCCTAACCCGAAACCTAACACGAACCCTAAACCTAACCCTAACCCTAACCCTAACCCGAACTCTAACCCTAACCCTAACCCAAACCCTAACCCTAACCCGAACCCTAACCCGAACCCTAACCCTAACCCGAACCCTAACCCTAACCCAAACCCTAAACCTAACCTTAACCCGAACCCTAACCCTAACCCTAACCCTAACACGAACCCTAACCGTAACCCGAACCCTAACCGTAACCCGAGCCCTAACCCTAACCCTAACCCTAACCCTAAACTGAACCTTAACCCTAACCCGAACCCGAACCCTAACCCGAACCCTAACCCTAAACCTAACCTGAACACTAACACCTAACCCCAACCCGAACCCGAACCCTAACCCGAACCCTAACCCTAATCCTAACCCTAACCCGAAACCTAACCCTAAACTGAACCCTAAACCTAAACCTAACCCGATCCCTAACCCTAACCCTAACCCAAACCCTAACCATAACCCGAACCCTAACCCTAACCCGAACCCTAACCCTAACCCTAACCCAAACCCTAACCCTAACCCTAACCTGAACCCTAACCCGAACCCTAAACCTAACCCTAACCTGAACACTAAACCCTAACCCTAACCCGAACCCGAAACCTAACCCGAACCCTAACCGTAACCCTAATCCCGAACCCTAACCCTAACCCTAACCCTAAACCTAACCCTAACCCGAACCCTAACCCTAACCCTAACTCTAACCCTAAACCTAACCCTAACCCGAAACCTAACCCTAACCCGAACCCTAAACCGAACCCTAACCAGAACCCTAACCCTAACCTAACCCTAATCCGAACCCTAACCCTAATCCTAACCCTAACCCTAACACTAACCCCTAACCCTACCCGAAACCAACCCTAACCCTAACCCGAACCCGAACCCTAACCCCTAACCCTAACCCGAACCCGAACCCGAACCCTAAACCTAACCCTAACCATAACCCTAACCCGAACCCGAACCCTAACGCTAACCCGAACCCTAACCCTAACCCTAACCCTAACCCTAACCCTAAACTTAACCCTAACCCTAACACGAACCCTAAACCTAAGCCGAACCCGAACCCTAACCCTAACCCTAAACCTAACCCGCACCCTAACCCTAACCCGAATCCGAACCCTAAACCAAACCCTAAACCTAACCCTAACACGAAACCTAACCCTAAACCGAACCCGAAACCTAACCCTAACCCTAACCCTAACCCCAACCCTAACACTAACACTAACCCTAACCCTAACCCGAACACTAAACCTAAACCGAACCCTACCCCTAACCCTAACCCGAAACCGAACCCTAACCCTAACCCCTAACCCGAACCCTAACCCTAAACCGAACCCTAACCCTAACCCGAACCCTAACATAACCCTAATCCGAACCCTAACCCTAAACCTAACCCTAACCCGAAACCGAACCCTAACCCTAACCCTAACCCCTAACCCGAACCCTAAACCTAACACTAACCCGAAACCAAACCCTAACCCTAACCCGAATCCTATCCCTAAACCTAACCCGAAACCTAACCCGAACCCTAACCCTAACCCTAACCCTAACCCAAACCCTAACCCTAACCCTAACCCGAACCCGAACCCGAAACCTAACCCTAACCCTAACTCTAACCCAAACCCTAACCCGAACCCTAACTCGAACCATAACCCTAACCCGAACCCTAACCCGAACCCGAAACCTAACCCTAACCCGAACCCTAACCCTAACCCTAACCCGAACCCTAACCCTAACCCTAACCCTAACCCTAACCATAACCCTAAACCTAAACCGAACCCTAACCCTAACCCTAACCCGAACCCTAACCCGAACCCTAACACGAACCCTAACCCTAACCCTAACCCTAACCCTAACCCGAACCCTAACCCTAACCCTAACCCGAACCCTAGACCGAACCCGAACCCTAACCCTAACCCTAACCCGAAACCTAACCCTAAACCGAACCCGAACCCTAACCCTAACCCGAAAACTAACCCGAACCCAACCCTAACCCGAACCCTAACCCTAACCTGAACCCTAACCCTAACCCTGACCCTAACCCGAAACATAAACCTAACCCGAACCCTAACTCTAAACCTAACCCGAACCCTAACCCGAACCCTAACCCTAACACTAAGCCGAACCCTAACCCTAACCTGAACCCTAACCCTAACCCTAACCCGAACCCTCACCTTAACCCTAACCCGAACCCTAACCGTAACCCGAACCCTAAACCTAACCCTAAACCTAACCCTAACCCGAACCCTAACCCTAACCATAACGCGAACCCTAACCCGAACCCTAACCCTAACCCTAACCTGAACACTAATCCCTAACCTTAGCCCGAACCCGAACCCTAAACCGAACCCTAAACCTAACCCTATCACGAACCCTAACCCTAACCCTAACCCTAACCCTAACCCTAACCCGATCCCTAACCCTAACCCTAACCCTAACAGTAACCGTAATCCTAACCCGAACCCTAACCCTAACCCTAACCCTAAAACGAACCCTAACCCTAACCCTAACCCTAACCCTAACCCGAACCCTAACCCTAAACCTAACCCGAACCCTAACCCTAACCCTAACCCTAACCCTAACCCGAACCCTCACACTAACACCTAACCGTAACCCTAACCCTAACCCGAACCCGAACCGTAACCCTAACCCTAACCCCTAACCCTAACCCTAACCCAAACCCTAACCCGAACCCCTAACCTAACCCTAACCCTAACCCTAACCCGAACCCGAACCCTAACCCGAACCCGAACCCTAACCCTAATCCGAACCCTAACCCTAACCCTAACCCTAACCCGAACCCGAACCCGAACCCGAACCCGAACCCTAACCCTAACCCGAACCCTAACGCTAACCCTAACCCTAACCCGAACCCGAACCCTAACCCTAACCCTAACCCTAACACTAACCCTAACCCGAAACCTAAACCTAGCGTAACCCTAACCCGAACCCTAACCTGAACCTTAACACTAACCCTAACCCTACCCAAAACCGAACCCTAACCCTAACCCTAACCAAAACCCTAACCCTAACCCTAACCCGAACCCGAACCCTAACCCTTTACCCGAATCCTAACCCTAACCCGAACACTAACCCTAACCCTAACCCTAACCCCGAAACCGAACCCTAATCCTAACCCGAACCCTAACCCGAACCCTAACCCGAACCCCAACCCTAAACCTAACCCGAAACCGAACCCTAACCCTAACCCTAAACCGATCCCTAAACCAAACCCGAACCCTAACCCTAACCCTAACCCTAAACCGAACCCTAACCATAACCCGACCCCTAACCCGAACCCTAACACGAACCCTAAACCTAACCCTAACCCTAACCCTAACCCGAACTCTAACCCTAACCATAACCCGAATCCTAACCTTAACCCGAAACCTAACCCGAACCCTAACCCTAAACCTAACCAGAATCCTAACCCTAACCCGAACCCTAACCCTAACCTTAACCCGAACCCTAACCCTAACACTAACGCGAACCCTAAACGTAACCCGAACCGTAACCGTAACCCGAACCCTAACCCTAACCCTAACCCTAACCTGAACCCTAACCCTAACCCTAACCCGAACCCTAACCCGAACCCTAAACGTAACCCTAACCTGAACACTAACCCCTAACCCCAAACCGAACACGAACCCTATCCCTAACCCTAACCCTAAACCGAACCCTAACACTAACCCGAACCCTAAACCTAACCCTAACCCGAACCCTAACCCTAACCCTAACCCGAACCCTAACCGTAACCTGAACCCTAACCCTAACCCTAACCCTAACCCGAACCCTAACCCTAACCGTAACCCGAACCATAACCCGAACCCTAACCCTAACCCTAACCTGAACACTAACCCCTAACCCTAACCCGAACCCGTACCCTAACCCGAACCCTAACCCTAACCCTAACCCGAATCCTAACCCTAAACCTACCCCTAAACCTAAACCTAACCCGAACCCTAACCCTAACCCTAACTCTAACCCTAAACCTAACCCTAACCCGAACCCTAACCCTAACCCGAACCCTAACCCCAACCCTAACCAGAACCCTAACCCTAACCCTAACCTAACCCTAATCTGAACCCTAACCCTAACCCTAACCCAAACCCTAACCCTAACACTAACCCCTAACCCTAACCCGGAACCTAACCCGAACCCTAACCCGAACCCGAACCCTAACCCCTAAACCTAACCCGAACCCGAACCCTAAACCTAACCCTAACCCTAACCCGAAACCAAACCCTAACCCTAACCCGAACCCTAACCCTAACACGAACCCTAACCCTAACACGAACCCGAACCCTAACCCTAACCCTAACTCTCACCTAAACCCTAACCCGAACAATAACTCGAACCATAACCCTAACCCGAAACCTAACCCGAACCCGAACCCTAACCCTAAACCTAACCCGAACCCGAACCTTAACCCTAACCCTAACCCGAACCCTAACCCTAACCCTAACCCTAACCCGAACCCTAACCCTAACCCTAACCCGACCCCTAAAACGAACCCTAACACGAACCCTAACACTAACCTTAACCCTAAACCGAACCCTAACTCTAACCCGAAGCCGAACCCTAACCCGAACCCGAAACCTAACCCTAACCCGACCCCTAAACCTAACCCGAACCCGAACCCTAACCCTAACCCGAAACCTATCCCGAACCCAACCCTAAACCGAAACCTAACCCTAACCCGAACCCTAACCCTAACCCTGACCCTAACCCAAAACATAAACCCCACCCGAACCCTAACCCTAAACCTAAACCGAAACCTAACCCTAACCCTAAACCTAACCTTAACCCGAACCCGAAACCTAACCCGAACCCTTACCCTAACCCTAATCCGAACCCTACCCTAACCCTAAACCTAACCCTAACCCGAAGCCGAACCCTAACCCTAACCCGAACCCTAACCCTAACCCTAACACTAACCCAAACCCTAACCCTAACCCTAACCCTAACCCGAACCCTAACCCTAACCCTAACCCTAACCCGAACCCTAACTCTAACCCTAACCCTAACCCGAACCCTAAACCTAACCCTAACCCTAACCCGAACCCTAACCCTAACTCTAACCCTAACCCTAACCCGAACCCTAACCCTAACCCTAACCCTAACCCGAACCCGAAACCAAACCCTAACCCTAACCCCTAACCCTAACCCTAACCCTAACCTGAACCCTAACCCTAACCCTAACCCTAACCCGAACCCGAACCCTAACCCGAACCCTAAACCTAACCTTAATCCGAACCCTAACCCTAACGCTAACCCTAACCCTAACCCGAACCCTAACCCTAACACTAACCCGAACCCTAACCCCTAACCCGAACCCGAACCCGAACCCGAACCCGAACCCTAACCCTACCCCGAACCCGAACCAAATCATAACCCTAACCCGAAGCCGACCCTAACCCGAACCGTAACCCTAACACTAACGCGAACCCTAACCCTAACCCGAACCCTAACCCGAACCCTAACCCTAACCCTAACCCTAACCCGAACCCTAACCCGAACCATAACCCGAACCCTAACCCGAAACCTAACCCTAACCCTAACCCTAACCCGAACACTAACCCTAACCCTTACCCTAACCCTAACCCTATTCCGAACCTAATGCTAATCCGAACCCTAAACATAACCCTAACCCTAACACTAACCGTAAACCCTAACCCTAACCCGAATCCTAACCCTAACCCTAACCCAAACCCTAACCCTAACCCTAACCCAAATCCTAACACTAACCCGAACCCTAACCCTAAATCTAACCCGAAACCGAACCCCACCCTAACCCTAACCCGAACCCGAACCCTAACCCTAACCCGAACCCTAAATCTAACCCTAACCCTAACCCGAACCCTAACCCTAACCCTAACCCGAACCCTCACCCGACCCTAACCCTAACCCTAACCCGAACCCTAACCCTAACCCTAACCCTAAAACGAACCTTAACCCTAACCCTAACCCTAACCCAAACCTAACCCGAACCCTAACCCTAACCCTAAACCGAACCCTAACCCTAACCCTAACCCTAACCCTAACCCTAACCCGAACCCTAACAGTAACCCCTAACCATAACCCTAACCCTAAACCGAACCCGAACCCTCACCGTAACCCTAACCCCTAACCCTAACCCTAACCCTAACCCTAACCCGAACCCTAAACCTAACCCTAAAGCTAACCCTAACCCGAACCCTAACCCTAACCCGAACCCTAACCCTAATCCTAACCCGAACCCTAACCCGAACCCTAACCCTAACCCTAACCCGAACCCTAACCCTAAACCGAACCCTAACCCTAACCCTAACCCTAACCCAAACCCTAACCCTAACCCTAACCCTAACCCGAAAACTAAACCAAACCCTAACCCTAACCATAACCCGAACCCTAACTCTAACCATAAAACGAACACAAACACGAACCCTAACCCTAATCCTAACCCCGAACCCGAACCCTAACCCTAACCCTAACCCGAACCCTAACCCGAACCCTAACCCGAACCCCAACCCTAACCCTAACCCGAAACCGAACCCTAACCCCAACCCTAAACCGAATCCTAACCCTAATCCGAACCCTAACCCTAACCCTAACCCTAACCCGAACACTAACCCTAACTCTAACCCGACCCCTAACCCGAACCCTAACACGAACCCTAAACCTAACCCTAACCCTAACCCGAAGCCGAACTCTAACCCTAACCCTAACCCGAACCCTAACCCTAACCCGAACCCTAACCCGAACCCTAACCCTAACCCTAACCCGAACCCAACCCCTAACCCAAACCCTAACCCTAACCTGAACCCTAAACCTATTCCTAACCCGAACCCTAACCCTAACCCTAACCCGAACTCTAACCGCAATCCGAACCCTAACCCTAACCCTAACCCTAACCCTAACCCGAACCCTAACCCTAAACCTAACCCGAACCCTAACCCGAACCCTAAACCTAACCCTAACCTGAACACTAACCCGAAACCTAACCCTAAACCGAACCCGAAACCTAACCCTAACCCTAACCCTAACCCCAACCCTAACACTAACACTAACCCTAACCCTAACCCGAACACTAAACCTAAACCGAACCCTACCCCTAACCCTAACCCGAAACCGAACCCTAACCCTAACCCCTAACCCGAACCCTAACCCTAAACCGAACCCTAACCCTAACCCGAACCCTAACATAACCCTAATCCGAACCCTAACCCTAAACCTAACCCTAACCCGAAACCGAACCCTAACCCTAACCCTAACCCCTAACCCGAACCCTAAACCTAACACTAACCCGAAACCAAACCCTAACCCTAACCCGAATCCTATCCCTAAACCTAACCCGAAACTTAACCCGAACCCTAACCCTAACCCTAACCCTAACCCAAACCCTAACCCTAACCCTAACCCGAACCCGAACCCGAAACCTAACCCTAACCCTAACTCTAACCCAAACCCTAACCCGAACCCTAACTCGAACCATAACCCTAACCCGAACCCTACCCCGAACCCGAAACCTAACCCTAACCCGAACCCGAACCCTAACCCTAACCCTAACCCTAACCCTAACCCTAACCCTAAACCGAACCCTAACCCTAACCCTAACCCGAACCCTAACCCGAACCCTAACACGAACCCTAAACCTAACCCTAACCCTAACCCTAACCCGAACCCTAACCCTAACCCTAACCCGAACCCTAGACCGAACCCTAACCCTAACCCTAACCCTAACCCGAAACCTAACCCTAAACCGAACCCGAACCCTAACCCTAACCCGAAAACTAACCCGAACCCAACCCTAACCCGAACCCTAACCCTAACACGAACCCTAACCCTAACCCTGACCCTAACCCGAAACATAAACCTAACCCGAACCCTAACTCTAAACCTAACCCGAACCCTAACCCGAACCCTAACCCTAACCCTAAGCCGAACCCTAACCCTAACCTGAACCCTAACCCTAACCCTAACCCGAACCCTCACCTTAACCCTAACCCGAACCCTAACCGTAACCCGAACCCTAAACCTAACCCTAAACCTAACCCTAACCCGAACCCTAACCCTAACCATAACGCGAACCCTAACCCGAACCCTAACCCTAACCCTAACCTGAACACTAATCCCTAACCTTAGCCCGAACCCGAACCCTAAACCGAAACCTAAACCTAACCCTATCACGAACCCTAACCCTAACCCTAACCCTAACCCTAACCCGAGCCCTAACCCTAACCCTAACCCTAACAGTAACCGTAATCCTAACCCGAACCCTAACCCTAACCCTAACCCTAAAACGAACCCTAACCCTAACCCTAACCCTAACCCTAACCCGAACCCTAACCCTAAACCTAACCCGAACCCTAACCCTAACCCTAACCCTAAGCCTAACCCGAACCCTCACACTAACCCCTAACCGTAACCCTAACCCTAACCCGAACCCGAACCGTAACCCTAACCCTAACCCCTAACCCTAACCCTAACCCAAACCCTAACCCGAACCCTTAACCTAACCCTAACCCTAACCCTAACCCGAACCCGAACCCTAACCCGAACCCGAACCCTAACCCTAATCCGAACCCTAACCCTAACCCTAACCCGAACCCGAACCCGAACCCGAACCCGAACCCTAACCCTAACCCGAACCCTAACGCTAACCCTAACCCTAACCCGAACCCGAACCCTAACCCTAACCCTAACCCTAACACTAACCCTAACCAGAAACCTAAACCTAGCGTAACCCTAACCCGAACCCTAACCTGAACCTTAACACTAACCCTAACCCTACCCTAAACCGAACCCTAACCCTAACCCTAACCAAAACCCTAACCCTAACCCTAACCCGAACCCGAACCCTAACCCTTTACCCGAATCCTAACCCTAACCCGAACACTAACCCTAACCCTAACCCTAACCCCGAACCCGAACCCTAATCCTAACCCGAACCCTAACCCGAACCCTAACCCGAACCCCAACCCTAAACCTAACCCGAAACCGAACCCTAACCCTAACCCTAAACCGATCCCTAAACCAAACCCGAACCCTAACCCTAACCCTAACCCTAAACCGAACCCTAACCATAACCCGACCCCTAACCCGAACCCTAACACGAACCCTAAACCTAACCCTAACCCTAACCCTAACCCGAACTCTAACCCTAACCATAACCCGATCCTAACCTTAACCCGAAACCTAACCCGAACCCTAACCCTAACCCTAACCCGAATCCTAACCCTAACCCGAACCCTAACCCTAACCTTAACCCGAACCCTAACCCTAACACTAACGCGAACCCTAAACGTAACCCGAAACGTAACCGTAACCCGAACCCTAACCCTAACCCTAACCCTAACCTGAACCCTAACCCTAACCCTAACCCGAACCCTAACCCGAACCCTAAACGTAACCCTAACCTGAACACTAACCCCTAACCCCAAACCGAACACGAACCCTATCCCTAACCCTAACCCTAAACCGAACCCTAACACTAACCCGAACCCTAAACCTAACCCTAACCCGAACCCTAACCCTAACCCTAACCCGAACCCTAACCGTAACCTGAACCCTAACCCTAACCCTAACCCTAACCCGAACCCTAACCCTAACCGTAACCCGAACCATAACCCGAACCCTAACCCTAACCCTAACCTGAACACTAACCCCTAACCCTAACCCGAACCCGTACCCTAACCCGAACCCTAACCCTAACCCTAACCCGAATCCTAACCCTAACCCTACGCCTAAACCTAAACCTAACCCGAACCCTAACCCTAACCCTAACTCTAACCCTAAACCTAACCCTAACCCGAACCCTAACCCTAACCCGAACCCTAACCCCAACCCTAACCAGAACCCTAACCCTAACCCTAACCTAACCCTAATCTGAACCCTAACCCTAACCCTAACCCAAACCCTAACCCTAACACTAACCCCTAACCCTAACCCGAAACCTAACCCGAACCCTAACCCGAACCCGAACCCTAACCCCTAAACCTAACCCGAACCCGAACCCTAAACCTAACCCTAACCCTAACCCGAAACCAAACCCTAACCCTAACCCGAACCCTAACCCTAACACGAACCCTAACCCTAACACGAACCCGAACCCTAACCCTAACCCTAACTCTCACCCAAACCCTAACCCGAACAATAACTCGAACCATAACCCTAACCCGAAACCTAACCCGAACCCGAACCCTAACCCTAAACCTAACCCGAACCCGAACCCTAACCCTAACCCTAACCCGAACCCTAACCCTAACCCTAACCCTAACCCGAACCCTAACCCTAACCCTAACCCGACCCCTAAAACGAACCCTAACACGAACCCTAACACTAACCTTAACCCTAAACCGAACCCTAACTCTAACCCGAAGCCGAACCCTAACCCGAACCCGAAACCTAACCCTAACCCGACCCCTAAACCTAACCCGAACCCGAACCCTAACCCTAACCCGAAACCTATCCCGAACCCAACCCTAAACCGAAACCTAACCCTAACCCGAACCCTAACCCTAACCCTGACCCTAACCCGAAACATAAACCTAACCCGAACCCTAACCCTAAACCTAAACCGAAACCTAACCCTAACCCTAAACCTAACCTTAACCCGAACCCGAAACCTAACCCGAACCCTTACCCTAACCCTAATCCGAACCCTACCCTAACCCTAAACCTAACCCTAACCCGAAGCCGAACCCTAACCCTAACCCGAACCCTAACCCTAACCCTAACACTAACCCAAACCCTAACCCTAACCCTAACCCTAACCCGAACCCTAACCCTAACCCTAACCCTAACCCGAACCCGAAACCAAACCCTAACCCTAACCCCTAACCCTAACCCTAACCCTAACCCGAACCCTAACCCTAACCCTAACCCTAACCCGAACCCGAACCCTAACCCGAACCCTAAACCTAACCTTAATCCGAACCCTAACCCTAACGCTAACCCTAACCCTAACCCGAACCCTAAACCTAACACTAACCCGAACCCTAACCCGAACCCGAACCCGAACCCGAACCCGAACCCTAACCCTACCCCGAACCCGAACCAAATCATAACCCTAACCCGAAGCCGACCCTAACCCGAACCGTAACCCTAACACTAACGCGAACCCTAACCCTAACCCGAACCCTAACCCGAACCCTAACCCTAACCCTAACCCTAACCCGAACCCTAACCCGAACCATAACCCGAACCCTAACCCGAAACCTAACCCTAACCCTAACCCTAACCCGAACACTAACCCTAACCCTTACCCTAACCCTAACCCTATTCCGAACCTAACGCTAATCCGAACCCTAAACATAACCCTAACCCTAACACTAACCGTAAACCCTAACCCTAACCCGAATCCTAACCCTAACCCTAACCCAAACCCTAACCCTAACCCTAACCCGAATCCTAACAGTAACCCGAACCCTAACCCTAAATCTAACCCGAAACCGAACCCCAACCCTAACCCTAACCCGAACCCGAACCCTAACCCTAACCCGAACCCTAAATCTAACCCTAACCCTAACCCGAACCCTAACCCTAACCCTAACCCGAACCCTCACCCGACCCTAACCCTAACCCTAACCCGAACCCTAACCCTAACCCTAACCCTAAAACGAACCTTAACCCTAACCCTAACCCTAACCCAAACCTAACCCGAACCCTAACCCTAACCCTAAACCGAACCCTAACCCTAACCCTAACCCTAACCCTAACCCTAACCCGAACCCTAACAGTAACCCCTAACCATAACCCTAACCCTAACCCGAACCCGAACCCTCACCGTAACCCTAACCCCTACCCCTAACCCTAACCCTAACCCTAACCCGAACCCTAAACCTAACCCTAACGCTAACCCTAACCCGAACCCTAACCCTAACCCGAACCCTAACCCTAATCCTAACCCGAACCCTAACCCGAACCCTAACCCTAACCCTAACCCGAACCCTAACCCTAAACCGAACCCTAACCCTAACCCTAACCCTAACCCAAACCCTAACCCTAACCCTAACCCTAACCCGAAAACTAAACCAAACCCTAACCCTAACCATAACCCGAACCCTAACTCTAACCATAAAACGAACACAAACACGAACCCTAACCCTAATCCTAACCCCGAACCCTAACCCTAACCCAAACCCGAACCCTAACCCGAACCCTAAACCGAACCCCAACCCTAACCCTAACCCGAAACCGAACCCTAACCCCAACCCTAAACCGAATCCTAACCCTAATCCGAACCCTAACCCTAACCCTAACCCTAACCCGAACCCTAACCCTAACTCTAACCCGACCCCTAACCCGAACCCTAACACGAACCCTAAACCTAACCCTAACCCTAACCCGAAGCCGAACTCTAACCCTAACCCTAACCCGAACCCTAACCCTAACCCGAACCCTAACCCGAACCCTAACCCTAACCCTAACCCGAACCCAACCCCTAACCCAAACCCTAACCCTAACCTGAACCCTAAACCTATTCCTAACCCGAACCCTAACCCTAACCCTAACCCGAACCCTAACCGCAATCCGAACCCTAACCCTAACCCTATCCCTAACCCTAACCCGAACCCTAACCCTAAACCTAACCCGAACCCTAACCCGAACCCTAAACCTAACCCTAACCTGAACACTAACCCCTAACCCTAACCCGAACAGTAACCCTAACCTGAACCCTAAACCTAACACTAACCCGAACCCTAAACCTAACCCTAACCCGAACCCTAACCGTAACCCGAACCCTAACCCTAACCCTAAACCTAACCCGAACCCGAACCCTAAACCTAACCCTAACCCCTAACCCGAACCCTAAACCTAACCCTAACCCGAACCCTAACCCTAAACCTAACCCGAATCCTAACCCTAACCCTAACCCGAACCCTAACCCGAACCCTAACGCTAACCCTAACCCTAACCCGAACCCGAACCCTAACCCTAACCCTAACCCTAACACTAACCCTAACCCGAAACCTAAACCTAGCGTAACCCTAACCCGAACCCTAACCTGAACCTTAACACTAACCCTAACCCTGACCTAAACCGAACCCTAACCCTAACCCTAACCAAAACCCTAACCCTAACCCTAACCCGAACCCGAACCCTAACCCTTTACCCGAATCCTAACCCTAACCCGAACACTAACCCTAACCCTAACCCTAACCCCGAACCCGAACCCTAATCCTAACCCGAACCCTAACCCGAACCCTAACCCGAACCCCAACCCTAAACCTAACCCGAAACCGAACCCTAACCCTAACCCTAAACCGATCCCTAAACCAAACCCGAACCCTAACCCTAACCCTAACCCTAAACCGAACCCTAACCATAACCCGACCCCTAACCCGAACCCTAACACGAACCCTAAACCTAACCCTAACCCTAACCCTAACCCGAACTCTAACCCTAACCATAACCCGAATCCTAACCTTAACCCGAAACCTAACCCGAACCCTAACCCTAACCCTAACCCGAATCCTAACCCTAACCCGAACCCTAACCCTAACCTTAACCCGAACCCTAACCCTAACACTAACGCGAACCCTAAACGTAACCCAAAACGTAACCGTAACCCGAACCCTAACCCTAACCCTAACCCTAACCTGAACCCTAACCCTAACCCTAACCCGAACCCTAACCCGAACCCTAAACGTAACCCTAACCTGAACACTAACCCCTAACCCCAAACCGAACACGAACCCTATCCCTAACCCTAACCCTAAACCGAACCCTAACACTAACCCGAACCCTAAACCTAACCCTAACCCGAACCCTAACCCTAACCCTAACCCGAACCCTAACCGTAACCTGAACCCTAACCCTAACCCTAACCCTAACCCGAACCCTAACCCTAACCGTAACCCGAACCATAACCCGAACCCTAACCCTAACCCTAACCTGAACACTAACCCCTAACCCTAACCCGAACCCGTACCCTAACCCGAACCCTAACCCTAACCCTAACCCGAATCCTAACCCTAACCCTACCCCTAAACCTAAACCTAACCCGAACCCTAACCCTAACCCTAACTCTAACCCTAAACCTAACCCTAACCCGAACCCTAACCCTAACCCGAACCCTAACCCCAACCCTAACCAGAACCCTAACCCTAACCCTAACCTAACCCTAATCTGAACCCTAACCCTAACCCTAACCCAAACCCTAACCCTAACACTAACCCCTAACCCTAACCCGAAACCTAACCCGAACCCTAACCCGAACCCGAACCCTAACCCCTAAACCTAACCCGAACCCGAACCCTAAACCTAACCCTAACCCTAACCCGAAACCAAACCCTAACCCTAACCCGAACCCTAACCCTAACACGAACCCTAACCCTAACACGAACCCGAACCCTAACCCTAACCCTAACTCTCACCCAAACCCTAACCCGAACAATAACTCGAACCATAACCCTAACCCGAAACCTAACCCGAACCCGAACCCTAACCCTAAACCTAACCCGAACCCGAACCCTAACCCTAACCCTAACCCGAACCCTAACCCTAACCCTAACCCTAACCCGAACCCTAACCCTAACCCTAACCCGACCCCTAAAACGAACCCTAACACGAACCCTAACACTAACCTTAACCCTAAACCGAACCCTAACTCTAACCCGAAGCCGAACCCTAACCCGAACCCGAAACCTAACCCTAACCCGACCCCTAAACCTAACCCGAACCCGAACCCTAACCCTAACCCGAAACCTATCCCGAACCCAACCCTAAACCGAAACCTAACCCTAACCCGAACCCTAACCCTAACCCTGACCCTAACCCGAAACATAAACCTAACCCGAACCCTAACCCTAAACGTAAACCGAAACCTAACCCTAACCCTAAACCTAACCTTAACCCGAAACCGAAACCTAACCCGAACCCTTACCCTAACCCTAATCCGAACCCTACCCTAACCCTAAACCTAACCCTAACCCGAAGCCGAACCCTAACCCTAACCCGAACCCTAACCCTAACCCTAACACTAACCCAAACCCTAACCCTAACCCTAACCCTAACCCGAACCCTAACCCTAACCCTAACCCTAACCCGAACCCGAAACCAAACCCTAACCCTAACCCCTAAACCTAACCCTAACCCTAACCCGAACCCTAACCCTAACCCTAACCCTAACCCGAACCCGAACCCTAACCCGAACCCTAAACCTAACCTTAATCCGAACCCTAACCCTAACGCTAACCCTAACCCTAACCCGAACCCTAAACCTAACTCTAACCCGAACCCTAACCCGAACCCGAACCCGAACCCGAACCCGAACCCTAACCCTACCCCGAACCCGAACCAAATCATAACCCTAACCCGAAGCCGACCCTAACCCGAACCGTAACCCTAACACTAACGCGAACCCTAACCCTAACCCGAACCCTAACCCGAACCCTAACCCTAACCCTAACCCTAACCCGAACCCTAACCCGAACCATAACCCGAACCCTAACCCGAAACCTAACCCTAACCCTAACCCTAACCCGAACACTAACCCTAACCCTTACCCTAACCCTAACCCTATTCCGAACCTAACGCTAATCCGAACCCTAAACATAACCCTAACCCTAACACTAACCGTAAACCCTAACCCTAACCCGAATCCTAACCCTAACCCTAACCCAAAACCTAACCCTAACCCTAACCCGAATCCTAACACTAACCCGAACCCTAACCCTAAATCTAACCCGAAACCGAACCCCAACCCTAACCCTAACCCGAACCCGAACCCTAACCCTAACCCTAACCCGAATCCTAACCCTAACCCTACCCCTAAACCTAAACCTAACCCGAACCCTAACCCTAACCCTAACTCTAACCCTAAACCTAACCCTAACCCGAACCCTAACCCTAACCCGAACCCTAACCCCAACCCTAACCAGAACCCTAACCCTAACCCTAACCTAACCCTAATCTGAACCCTAACCCTAACCCTAACCCAAACCCTAACCCTAACACTAAACCGAACCCTAACCCTAACCCTAACCCTAACCCTAACCCTAACCCGAACCCTAACAGTAACCCCTAACCATAACCCTAACCCTAACCCGAACCCGAACCCTCACCGTAACCCTAACCCCTACCCCTAACCCTAACCCTAACCCTAACCCGAACCCTAAACCTAACCCTAACGCTAACCCTAACCCGAACCCTAACCCTAACCCGAACCCTAAACCTAATCCTAACCCGAACCCTAACCCGAACCCTAACCCTAACCCTAACCCGAACCCTAACCCTAAACCGAACCCTAACCCTAACCCTAACCCTAACCCAAACCCTAACCCTAACCCTAACCCTAACCCAAAAACTAAACCAAACCCTAACCCTAACCATAACCCGAACCCTAACTCTAACCATAAAACGAACACAAACACGAACCCTAACCCTAATCCTAACCCCGAACCCTAACCATAACCCTAACCCGAACCCTAACCCGAACCCTAACCCGAACCCCAACCCTAACCCTAACCCGAAACCGAACCCTAACCCCAACCCTAAACCGAATCCTAACCCTAATCCGAACCCTAACCCTAACCCTAACCCTAACCCGAACCCTAACCCTAACTCTAACCCGACCCCTAACCCGAACCCTAACACGAACCCTAAACCTAACCCTAACCCTAACCCGAAGCCGAACTCTAACCCTAACCCTAACCCGAACCCTAACCCTAACCCGAACCCTAACCCGAACCCTAACCCTAACCCTAACCCGAACCCAACCCCTAACCCAAACCCTAACCCTAACCTGAACCCTAAACCTATTCCTAACCCGAACCCTAACCCTAACCCTAACCCGAACCCTAACCGCAATCCGAACCCTAACCCTAACCCTATCCCTAACCCTAACCCGAACCCTAACCCTAAACCTAACCCGAACCCTAACCCGAACCCTAAACCTAACCCTAACCTGAACACTAACCCCTAACCCTAACCCGAACAGTAACCCTAACCTGAACCCTAAACCTAACACTAACCCGAACCCTAAACCTAACCCTAACCCGAACCCTAACCGTAACCCGAACCCTAACCCTAACCCTAAACCTAACCCGAACCCGAACCCTAAACCTAACCCTAACCCCTAACCCGAACCCTAAACCTAACCCTAACCCGAACCCTAACCCTAAACCTAACCCGAATCCTAACCCTAACCCTAACCCGAACCCTAACCCGAACCCTAAACCTAACCCTAACCCGAACCCGAACCCTAACCCTAAACCTAACCCGAACCCTAACCCTAACCCGAACCCGAACCGTAACCCTAACCCTAACCCGAACCCTAACCCTAAACCGAACCCGAACCCTAACCCTAACCCGAAAACTAACCCGTACCCAACCCTAACCCGAACCCTAACCCTAACCCGAACCCTAACCTTAACCCTGACCCTAACCCGAAACATAAACCAAACCCGAACCCTAACCCTAAACCTAACCCGAACCCTAAGCCATACCCTAACCCTAACCCTAACACGAACCCTAACCCTAACCCGAAACCTAACCCTAACCCTAACCCGAACCCTCACCTTTACCCTAACCCGAACCCTAACCGTAACACGAACCCTAAACCTAACCCTAAACCTAACCCTAACCCGAACCCTAACCATAACCCTAACGCGAACCTTAACCCGAACCCTAACCCTAACCTTAACCTGAACACTAATCCCTAACCTTAACCCGAACCTGAACCCTAACCCGAACCCTAACCCTAACCTTATCACGAACCCTAACCCTAACCCTAACCCTAACACTAACCCGAGCCCTAACCCTAACCCTAACCCTAACAGTAACCCTAATCCTAACCCGAACACTAACCCTAACCCTAACCCTAAAACGAACCCTAACCCTAACCCTAACCCTAACCCTAACCCTAACCCGAACCCTAACCCTAAACCTAAACCGAACCCTAACACTAACCCTAACCCTAACCGTAACACGAACCCTAAACCTAACACCTAACCATAACCCGAACCCTAACCCGAACCCGAACCCTAACCCTAACCCTAACCCCTAAACCTAACCCTAACCCAAACCCTAACCCGAACCCTAAACCTAACCCTAACCTGAACCCTAACCCGAACCCGAACCCTAACCCGAACCCTAACCCTAACCCTAATCCGAACCCTAACCCTAACCCTAAACCTAACCCTAACCCGAACCCTAACACTAACCCGTACCCTATCCCCTAACCCGAATCCGAACCCGAACCCGAACCCTAAACCTACCACGAACCCGAACCCTAACCCTAACCCTAACCCTAACACTAACCCTAACCCGAAACCTAAACCTAGCCCTAACCCTAAACCGAACCCTAACCTGAACCCTAACACTAACACTAACCCTAACCCTAAACCGAACCCTAACCCTAACCCTAACCAAAACCCTAACCCTAACCCTAACACGAACCCGAACCCTAACCCTTTACCCGAATCCTAACCCTAACCCGAACACTAACCCGAACCCTAACCCTAAACTTAAGCCGAACCCGAACCCTAACACTAACCCTAACCCTAACCCGAACCCTAACCCGAACCCTAACCCGAACCCCAACCCTAACCCTAACCCGAACCCGAACCCTAACCCTAACACTAAACCGAAACCTAAACTTAACCCGAACCCTAACCCTAACCCTAACCCTAAACCGAACCTTAACCCTAACCCGACTCCTAACCCGAACCCTAACACGAACCCTAAACCTAACCCTAACCCTAACCCTAACCCGAACTCTAACCCTAACCATAACCCGAACCCTAACCTTAACCCGAACCCTAACCCGAACCCTAACCCTAACTCTAACCCTAACCCGAACCCTAACCCTAACCCGAACCCTAACCCTAACCCTAACCCGACCCCTAACCCGAAACCTAACACGAACCCTAAACCTAACCCTAACCCTAACCCTAACCCTAACCTGAACCCTTAACTGAACCCTAACCCTAACCCTAACACGAACCCTAACCCTAACCAAAACCCTAACCCGAACCCTAACCCGAACCCTAACCCTAACCCTAACCCGAACCCTAACCGTAACCCGAACCCTAACCGTAACACGAACCATAACCCTAACCCTAACCCTAAACTGAACCCTAACCCTAACCCTAACCCGAACCATAACCCGAACCCTAACCCTAACACTAACCTGAACACTAACGCCTAACCCCAACCCGAACCCAAACTCTAACCCGAACCCTAACCCTAACCCGAACCCTAAACCTAACCTGAACCCTAAACCTAACCCTAACCCGAACCCTAACCCTAACCCTAACCCGAACCCTAACCGTAATCCGAACCCTAACCCTAACCCTAACCCTAAACCTAACCCGAACACTAACCCTAACCCTAACCCGAACCTAACCCGAAACCTAACCCTAACCCTAACCTGAACACTAACACCTAACCCTAACCCGAACCCGAACCCTAAACCGAACCCTAACCCTAACCCTAACCCGAACCCTAACGCTAAAGCTAACCCTATACCTAAACCTAACCCGAACCCTAACCCTAACCCTAACTCTAACCCTAAACCTAACCCTAACCTGAAACCTAACCCTAACCCGAACCCTAACCCGAACCCTAAACAGAACCCTAACCCTAACCTAACCCTAATCCGAACCCTAACCCTTACCCTAACCCTAACCCTAACCCTAACCCTAACACTAACACCTAACCCTAACCCGAAACCTAACCCTAACCCTAACCCGAACCCGAACCCTAAACCCTAACCCTAACCAGAACCCGAACCCTAAACCTAACCCTAAACCTAAACCTAACCCGATCCCAAACCCTAACCCTAACCCGAACCCTAACCCTAACCCTAACACTAACCCGAACCCGTACCCTAAAACGAACCCTAACCCTAACCCTAACCCGAACCCTATCCCTAACACGAACCCTAACCCTAACCCGAACCCGAACCCTAACTCTAAACCTAAACCTAACCCGCACCCTAACCCGAACCCGAACCCGAACCCTAACCGAAAGCGAAACCTAACCCTAATCCTAACCCTAACCCTAACCCTAACCCCAACCCTCACACTAACACTAACACTAACACTAACCCGAACCTTAACCCTAACCCGAACCCGAACCCTAACTCTAACCCTAACCCTACACCTAACCCTAACCCAAACCCTAACCCTAACCCGAACCCGAAACCTAACACTAACCCTAACCCTAACCCTAACCCTAACACCAAACCTAACCCTAACACTAACCCTAACACTAACCCGAACCCTAACCCTAACCCTAACCCTAACACTAACCCGAACACGAACCCTAACCCGAACCCTACCCCTAACCCTAATCCGAACACTAACCCTAACCTTAAACCTAACACTAACCCGAACCCGAACCCTAACCTTAACCCTAAACCGAACCCTAACCCTAACCCGAACCCTAACCCTAACCCGAAATCTAACCATAACCCTAACCAGAAACCAATCCCGAACCCTAACCCTAACCCTAACCCGAACCCTAACCTGAACCCTAACACTAACCCTAACCCGAACCCTAACCCTAACCCTAACCCGAACCCTAACCCTAACCTGAACCCTAACACTAACCCTAACCCTAACCCTAACCCGAACCCTCACCCGACCCTAACCCTAACCCTAACCCGAAACCCAACCCTAACCCTAGCCGGAACCCGAAACCTAACCCTAACCCTAAACCGAACCCTAACCCTAAACCGAACCCTAACCCTAACCCTAACCCGAACCCTAACCCGAACCATAACCCGAACCCTAACCCGAAACCTAACCCTAACCCTAACCCAAACCCGAACCAAATCATAACCCTAACCCGAAGCCGAACCCTAACCCGAACCGTAACCCTAACACTAACGCGAACCCTAACCCTAACCCGAACCCTAACCCGAACCCTAACCCTAACCCTAACCCTAACCTGAACCCTAACCCGAACCATAACTCGAACCCTAATCCGAAACCTAACCCTAACCCTAACCCTAACCCGAACACTAAACCTAACCCTTACCCTAACCCTAACCCTATTCCGAACCTAACGCTAATCCGAACCCTAAACATAACCCTAACCCTATCACTAACCGTAAACCCTAACCCTAACCCGAATCCTACCCCTAACCCTAACCCAAACCCTAACCCTAACCCTAACCCGAATCCTAACACTAACCCGAACCCTAACCCTAAATCTAACCCGAAACCGAACCCCAACCCTAACCCTAACCCTAACCCGAACCCTAACCCTAACCCGAACCCTAAATCTAACCCTAACCCTAACCCGAACCCTAAACCTAACCTTAACCCGAACCCTCACCCGACCCTAACCCTAACCCTAACCCGAACCCTAACCCTAACCCTAACCCTAAAACGAACCTTAACCCTAACCCTAACCCTAACCCAAACCTAACCCGAACCCTAACCCTAACCCTAAACCGAACCCTAACCCTAACCCTAACCCTAACCCTAACCCGAACCCTAACAGTAACACCTAACCATAACCCTAACCCTAACCCGAACCCGAACCCTCACCCTAACCCTAACCCCTAACCCTAACCCTAACCCTAACCCTAACCCGAACCCTAAACCTAACCCTAACGCTAACCCTAACCCGAACCCTAACCCTAACCCGAACCCTAACCCTAATCCTAACCCGAACCCTAACCCGAACCCTAACCCTAACCCTAACCCGAACCCTAACCCTAAACCGAACCCTAACCCTAACCCTAACCCTAACCCAAACCCTAACCCTAACCCTAACCCTAACCCGAAAACTAAACCTAACCCTAACCCTAACCATAACCCGAACCCTAACTCTAACCCTAAAACGAACACAAACACGAACCCTAACCCTAATCCTAACCCCGAACCCGAACCCTAACCCTAACCCTAACCCGAACCCTAACCCGAACCCTAACCCGAACACCAACCCTAACCCTAACCCGAAACCGAACCCTAACCCCAACCCTAAACCGAATCCTAACCCTAATCCGAACCCTAACCCTAACCCTAACCCTAACCCGAACCCTAACCCTAACTCTAACCCGAACCCTAACCCGAACCCTAACACGAACCCTAAACCTAACCCTAACCGTAACCCTAAGCCGAACTCTAACCCTAACCCTAACCCGAACCCTAACCCTAACCCGAACCCTAACCCGAACCCTAACCCTAACCCTAACCCGAACCCAACCCCTAACCCAAACCCTAACCCTAAACTGAACCCTAAACCTATTCCTAACCCGAACCCTAACCCTAACCCTAACCCGAACCCTAACCGCAATCCGAACCCTAACCCTAACCCTAACCCTAACCCTAACCCTAACCCGAACCCTAACCCTAAACCTAACCCGAACCCTAACCCGAACACTAAACCTAACCCTAACCTGAACACTAACCCCTAACCCTAACCCGAACAGTAACCCTAACCTGAACCCTAAACCTAACACTAACCCGAACCCTAAACCTAACCCTAACCCGAACCCTAACCGTAACCCGAACCCTAACCCTAACCCTAAACCTAACCCGAACCCGAACCCTAAACCTAACCCTAACCCCTAACCCGAACCCTAAACCTAACCCTAACCCGAACCCTAACCCTAAACCTAACCCGAATCCTAACCCTAACCCTAATCCGAACCCTAACCCGAACCCTAACCCTAACCCTAACCGGAACCCGAACCCTAACCCTAAACCTAACCCGAACCCTAACCCTAACCGAACCCGAACCGTAACCCTAACCCTAACCCGAACCCTAACCCTAAACCGAACCCGAACCCTAACCCTAACCCGAAAACTAACCCGTACCCAACCCTAACCCGAACCCTAACCCTAACCCGAACCCTAACCTTAACCCTGACCCTAACCCGAAACATAAAACAAACCCGAACCCTAACCCTAAACCTAACCCGAACCCTAAGCCATACCCTAACCCTAACCCTAACACGAACCCTAACCCTAACCCGAAACCTAACCCTAACCCTAACCCGAACCCTCACCTTTACCCTAACCCGAACCGTAACCGTAACCCGAACCCTAAACCTAACCCTAAACCTAACCCTAAACCGAACCCTAACCATAACCCTAACGCGAACCTTAACCCGAACCCTAACCCTAACCTTAACCTGAACACTAATCCCTAACCTTAACCCGAACCTGAACCCTAACCCGAACCCTAACCCTAACCTTATCACGAACCCTAACCCTACCCCTAACCCTAACCTTATCACGAACCCTAACCCTAACCCTAACCCTAACACTAACCCGAACCCTAACCCTAACCCGAAACCGAACCCTAACTCTAACCCTAACCCTACACCTAACCCTAACCCAAACACTAACCCTAACCCGAACCCGAAACCTAACACTAACCCTAAACCTAACCCTAACCCTAACACCAAACCTAACCCTAACACTAACCCTAACACTAACCCGAACCCTAACCCTAACCCTAACCCTAACACTAACCCGAACACGAACCCTAACCCGAACCCTACCCCTAACCCTAATCCGAACACTAACCCTAACCTTAAACCTAACACTAACCCGAACCCGAACCCTAACCTTAACCCTAAACCGAACCCTAACCCTAACCCGAACCCTAACCCTAACCCGAAATCTAACCATAACCCTAACCAGAAACCAATCCCGAACCCTAACCCTAACCCTAACCCGAACCCTAACCTGAACCCTAACACTAAACCTAACCTGAACCCTAACCCTAACCCAAACCCGAACCCCAACCCTAACCTGAACCCTAACACTAACCCTAACCCTAACCCTAACCCGAACCCTCACCCGACCCTAACCCTAACCCTAACCCGAAACCCAACCCTAACCCTAGCCCGAACACGAAACCTAACCCTAACCCTAAACCGAACCCTAACCCTAAACCGAACCCTAACCCTAACCCTAACCCTAACCCGAACCCTAACACTAACCCTAACCCTACCCTTAACCCGAACCCTAACACGAACCCTAAACCTAACCCTAACCCTAACCCTAACCCGAACTCTAACCCTAACCCTAACCCAAACCCTAACCCTAACCCGTACCCTAACCCGAACCCTAAACCTAACCCTAACCCGAACCCTAACCCTAACCCAAACCCTAACCCTAACCTTAACCCGAACCCTAACCCTAACCCTAACCCTAACCCGAACCCTAACCGTAACCCGAACCCTAACCGTAACTCGAACCATAACCCTAACCCTAACCCTAACCCTAAACTGAACCCTAACCCTAACCCTAACCCGAACCCTAACCAGAACCCTAACCCTAACCCTAACCTGAACACTAACACCTAACCCCAACCCGAACCGGAACCCTAACCCGAACCCTAACCCTAATCCTAACCCTAACCCGAAACCTAACTCGAACCTGAACCCTAAACCTAACCCTAACCCGAACCCTAACCCTAACTCTAACCCAAACCCTAACCATAATCCGAACCGTAACCCTAAACCGAACCCTAACCCTAACCCTAACCCGAACCCTAACCCTAACCCTAACCCGAACCCTAACCCTAACCCGAACCCTAGCCCGAACCCGAAACCTAACCCTAACCCTAAACCGAACCCTAACCCTAAACCGAACCCTAACCCTAACCCTAACCCTAACCCGAACCCTAACACTAACCCTAACACTACCCCTAACCCGAACCCTAACACGAACCCTAAACCTAACCCTAACCCTAACCCTAACCCGAACTCTAACCCTAACCCTAACCCAAACCCTAACCCTAACCCGAACCCTAACCCGAACCCTAACCCTAACCCTAACCCGAACCCTAACCCTAACCCAAACCCTAACCCTAAACTTAACCCGAACCCTAACCCTAACCCTAACCCTAACCCGAACCCTAACTGTAACCCGAACCCTAACCGTAACCCGAAACCTAACCCTAACACTAACCCTAACCCTAAACTGAACCCTAACCCTAACCCTAACCCGAACCCTAACCCGAACCCTAACCCTAATCCTAACCTGAACACTAACACCTAACCCCAACCAGAACCCGAACCCTAACCCGAACCCTAACCCTAATCCTAACCCTAACCCGAAACCTAACCCTAACCTGAACCCTAAACCTAACCCTAACCCGAACCCTAACCCTAACCCTAACCCAAACCCTAACCATAATCCGAACCCTAACCCTAAACCGAACCCTAACCCTAACCCTAACCCGAACCCTAACCCTAACCCTAACCCGAATCCTAACCCGAACCCTAACCCTAACCGTAACCTGGACACTAAACCCTAACCCTAACCCGAACCCGAACCCTAACCCGAACCCTAACCCTAACCCTAACCCGAACCCTAACCCTAACGCTAACCCTAAACCTAACCCTAACCCGAAACCTAACCCTAACCCTAACTCTAACCCTAAACCTAACCCTAACCCGAACCCTAACCCTAACCCGAACCCTAACCCGAACCCTAACCAGAACCCTAACCCTAACCTAAACCTAATCCGAACCCTAACCCTAATCCTAACCCTAACCCTAACACTAACCCCTAACCCTAACACGAAACCAAACCTAACCCTAACACGAACCCGAACCCTAACCCCTAACCCTAACGCGAACCCGAACCCAAACCCTAAACCTAACCATAACCCTAACCCTAACCCGAACCCGAACCCTAACGCTAACCCGAACCCTAACCCTAACCCTAAACCTAACCGTAAACCGAACCCTAACCCTAACACGAACCCTAAACCTAACCCGAACCCGAACCCTAACCCTAACCCTAAACCTAACCCGCACCCTAACCCTAAACCGAATCCGAACCCTAACCCTAACCCTAAACCTAACCCTAACCCGAAACCTAACCCTAACCCGAACCCGAAACCTAACCCTAACCATAACCCTAACCCTAACCCTAACCCCAACCCTAACACTAACACTAACCCTAACCCTAACCCGAACACTAAACCTAACCCGAACCCTAACCCTAACCCTAAACCGAAACCGAACCCTAACCCTAACCCCTAACCCGAACCCTAACCCTAAACCGAAACCTAACCCTAACCCGAACCCTAACCTAACCCTAATCCGAACCCTAACCCTAAACCTAACACTAACCCGAAACCGAACCCTAACCCTAACCCTAACCCCTAACACGAACCCTAAACCTAACCCAAACCCGAACCCTAACCCTAACCCTAACCCAAACCCTAACCCGAACCCTAAACCTAACACTAACCCTAACCCTAACCCTAACCCGAACCCGAACCCTAATCTGAAACCGAACCCTAACCCTAATCCAAACCCTAACACTAACCCTAACCCTAACACTAACCCGAACCCGAACCCTAACCCGAATCCGAACCCTAACCCTAACCAGAACCCTAACCCTTACCCTAACCCTAACCCGAACCCGAACCTTAACCCTAACCCTAACCCTAACACTAACCCTAACCCGAAACCTAAACCTAGCGTAACCCTAACCCGAACCCTAACCTGAACCCTAACACTAACCCTAACCCTAACCCTAAACCGAACCCTAACCCTAACCCTAACCAAAACCCTAACCCTAACACGAACCCTAACCCTAACCCTAACACTAACCGTAACCCGAACTCTAACCCTAACCATAACCCGAATCCTAACCTTAACCCGAACCCTAACCCGAACCCTAAACCTAACCCTAAGCCGAACCCTAACCCTAACCCGAACCCTAACCCTAACCTTAACCGAACCCTAAACATAACACTAACCCGAACCCTAAACGTAACCCGAACCGTAACCGTAACCCGAACCCTAACCCTAACCCTAACCCTAACCCTAACCTGAACCCTAAACCTAACCCTAACCCGAACCCTAACCCGAACCCTAAACCTAACCCTAACTTGAAAACTAACCCCTAACCCCAACCCGAACCCGAACCCTAACCCGAACCCTAACCCTAACCCTAACCCGAACCCTAACCCTAACCCGAAACCTAAACCTAACCCTAACCCGGACCCTAACCCTAACCCTAAACCGAACCCTAACCGTAACACGAACCCTAACCCTAACCCTAACACTAACCCGAACCCTAACCCTAACCGTAACCCGAACCCGAACCCTAACCCGAACCGTAACCCTAACCCTAACCTGAACACTAACCCCTAACCCTAACCCGAACCCGTACCCTAACCCGAACCCTAACCCTAACCCTAACCCGAATCCTAACCCTAACCCTACCCCTGAACCTAAACCTAACCCGAACCGTAACCCTAACCCTAACTATAACCCTAAACCTAACCCTAAACCGAACCCTAACCCTAACCCGAACCCTAACCCGAACCCTAACCAGAACCCTAACCCTAACCCTAACCTAACCCTAATCTGAACCCTAACCCTAACCCTAACCCTAACCCTAACCCTAACCCTAACCCCTAACCCTAACCCGAAACCTAACCCGAACCCGAACCCGAACCCGAACCCTAACCCTAAACCTAACCCGAACCCGAACCCTAACCCTAACCCGAACCCTAACCCTAACCCTAACCCTAACCCTAACCCTAACCCCAAACCTAACCCTAACCCTAACCCGACCCATAAAACGAACCCTAACACGAACCCTAACACTAACCTTAACCCTAAACCGAACCCTAACTCTAACCCGAACCCGAACCCTAACCCGAACCCGAACCCTAACCCTAACCCGACCCCTAACCCTAACCCGAACCCGAACCCTAACCCTAACCCGAAAACTATGCCGAACCCAACCCTAAACCGAACCCTAACCCTAACCCTAACCCTAACCCTGACCCTAACCCGAAACATAAACCTAACCCGAACCCTAACCCTAACCTAAACCGAAACCTAACCCTAACCCTAACCCTAACCCTAACCCGAACCCGAACCCTAACCCGAACCCTTACCCTAACCCTAATCCGAACCCTACCCTAACCCTAACCCTAACCCTAAACCTAAGCCGAACCCGAACCCTAACCCTAACCCGAACCCTAACCCTAACCCTAACGCTAACCCTAACCCTAACCCGAAACCTAACCCTAACACTAACCCGAACCCTAACCCCTAACCCGAACCCGAACCCGAACCCGAACCGGAACCCTAACCCTACCCCGAACCCGAACCAAATCATAACCCTAACCCGAAGCCGAACCCTAACCCGAACCGTAAACCTAACCCTAACGCGAACCCTAACCCTAACCCGAACCCTAACCCGAACCCTAACCCTAACCCTAACCCGAACCCTAACCCGTACCCTCACCCGAACCCTAACCCGAAACCTAACCCTAACCCTAACCCTAACCCGAACACTAACCCTAACCCTTACCCTAACCCTAACCCTAATCCGAACCTAACGCTAATCCGAACCCTAAACATAACCCTAACCCTAACACTAACCGTAAACCCTAACCCTAACCCTAACCCGAATCCTAACCCTAACCCTAACCCAAACCCTAACCCTAACCCTAACCCGAATCCTAACCCTTACCCGAAACCTAACCCTAAACCTAACCCGAACCCGAACCCCAACCCTAACCCAAACCCGAACCCGAACCCTAACCCTAAACCGAACCCTAAATCTAACCCTAACCCTAACCCGAACCCTAACCCTAACCCTAACCCGAACCCTCACCCGACCCTAACCCTAACCCTAACCCGAACCCTAACCCTAAACCTAACCCTAAAACGAACCCTAACCCTAACCCTAACCCTAACCCAAACCTAACCCGAACCCTAACCCTAACCTTAACCCGAACCCTAACCCTAACCCTAACCCTAACCCTAACCCGAACCCTAACAGTAACCCCTAACCATAACCCTAACCCTAACCCGAACCCGAACCCTCACCCTAACCCAAACCCCTAACCCTAACCCTAACCCTAACCCTAAACCGAACCCTAAACCTAACCCTAACGCTAACCCTAACCCGAACCCTAACCTTAACCCGAACCCTAAACCTAACCCTAACCCGAACCCTAACCCGAACACTAACCCGAACCCTAACCCTAACCCGAACACTAACCCGAACCCTAACCCTAACCCTAACCCGAACCCTAACCCTAAACCGAACCCTAACCCTAACCCTAAACCTAACCCAAACCCTAACCCTAACCCTAACCCTAACCCGAACCCTAACCCTAACCCTAACCCTAACCCGAACCCTAACTCTAACCCTAACCCGAACACTAACCCGAACCCTAACCCTAACCCTAACCCCGAACCCGAACCCTAACCCTAACCCTAACCCTAACCCGAACCCTAACCCGAACCCTAACCCGAACCCCAACCCTAACCCTAACCCGAACGCGAACCCTAATCCTAACCCTAAACCGAACCCTAACCCTAACCCGAACCCTAACCCTAACCCTAACCCTAACCCGAACCCTAACCCTAACCCTAACCCGACCCCTAACCCGAACCCTAACACGAACCCTAAACCTAACCCTAACCCTAACCCGAACTCTAACCCTAACTCTAACCCGAACCCTAACCCTAACCCGAACCCTAACCCGAACCCTAACCCTAACCTGATCCCTAACCCTAACCCTAACCCGAAACCTAACCCAAACACTAACCCGAACCCGAACTCTAACCCGAAACCGAACCCTAACCCATACCCTAAACCTAACCCGAACCCTAACCCTAACCCGAACCCTAACCCGAACCCTAACCCGATACCTAAGCCTAACCCTAACCCGAACTCTAACCCGAACCCTAACCCTAACCCTAAACCGAAACCTAACCCTAACCCTAACCCAAACCCTAACCCGAACCCTAACCCTAACCCTAAACCTAACCCTAACCCGAACCCTAACCCTAACCCTAACCCGAACCCTAACCTCTAACCCGAACCCGAACCCGAACCCTAACCCGAACACGAACCCTAACCCTACCCCGAACCCGAACCCAAACCATAACCCTAACCCTAACCCGAACCCTAACCCTAACCCTAAACCTAACCCTAACCCTAACCCGAACCCTAACCCAAACCCTAACCCTAACCCTAACCCTAAACCCTAAACCTAAACCGAACCCTAACCCTAACCCTAACCCTAAACCTAACCCGAACCCTAACCCTAAACGTAACCCGAAACCTAACCCGAACCCTAACCTAACACTAACCTGAACACTAACCCCTAACCCTAACCTGAACCCGAACCCTAAACCGAACACGATCCCTAAACCAAACCGAAACCCGAACCCGAACCGTAACCCTAACCCTAACCCGAACCCTAACCCTAACCCGAACCCGAACCCTAACCCTAACCCGAACCCTAACCCTAACCCGAAACCTAACCCTAACCCGAACCCGAACCCGAACCCGAACCGTAACCCTACCCAAACCCGAACCCTAACCCTAACCCTAACCCGAAACCTAACCCTAACCCTAACCCGAACCCTAACCCTAACACGAACACTAACCCTAACCCTAACCCGAATCCTAACCCTAACCCTAACCCGAACCCTAACCCGAACCCTAACCCTAACCCTAAACCTAACCCGAACCCTAACCCTAACCCTAACCCGAACCATAACCCTAACCGTACCCCGAACACTAACCCTAAACCTAAATCTCACCCTAACCCGAATCCTAACCCTAACCCTAACCTTAACCCTAACCGTAACCCGAACCCTAACCCTAAACCTAACCCTAACCCGAACCCTAACCCTAACCACTAACCCGAACCCTAACCCTAACCCGAACCCTAATCCTAACGGTAAACTGAACCCGAACCCTAACCAGAACCCGAACCCTAAACCGAACCCTAACCGAATCCTAACCCTAACCCTAAACCGAACCCTAACCCGAACCCTAAACCTAACCCTAACCCTAACCCGAACCCTAACCCTAACCCGAACCCGAACCCTAACCCTAACCCTTACCCGAACCCTAACCCTAAACCTAACCCTAACCCTAACACGAACCCTAAACCTAAACCCTAACCCGAATCCTAACCCTAACCCTAACCCGAACCCTAACCCGAACCCTAACCCTAACCCTAACCCGAACCCTAACCCTGACACTAACCCGAAACCTAACCCTAAACCTAACCCAAACCCTACCCCGAACCCTAACCCTAACCCTAACCTTAACCCTAACCCTAACCCCTAACCCTAACCCGAAACCTAACCCTAACCATAACCCTAACCCTAACCCGAACCCTAACCCTTACCCTAAACCTAACCTTAACCTGAACCCTAATCCTAAACCTAACCCTAACCCTTACCCGAAACCGAACCCTAACCCGATCCTAAACCTAACCCTAACCGTAACCGAAACCTAACCCTAACCCTAACCCGAAACCGAACCCTAACCTGAACCCGAACCCTAACCCGAACCCTAACCCTAACGCTAACCCAAACTCTAAACCTAACCCGAACCCTAACCCGAACCCTAACCCGAACCCTAACCCTAACGCTAACCCGAACTCTAACCCGAACCGTAACCCTAACCCTAACCCGAAACCTAACCCTAACCCTAACCCAAACCCTAAACCGAACCTTAACCCTAACCCTAACCCTAACTCGAACCCTAACCCTAACCCTAAACCGAACCCTAACCTCTAACCCGAACCCGAACCCGAACCCTAACCCGAACACGAACCCTAACCCTACCCCGAACCTGAACCCAAACCATAACACTAACCCTAACCCGAACCGTAACCCTAACCCTAACCTTAACCCTAACCCGAACACTAACCGTAACCCTAACCCTAACCCTAACCCCTAACCCTAACCCGAACCCTAAACCTAACCCTAACACTAAACCTAACCCGAACCCTAACCCTTACCCTAACCCGAACCCTAACCCTAACACTAACCTGAACACTAACCCCTAAACCTAACCCGAACCTGAACCCTAACCCGAACCCGATCCCTAACCCAAAACCGAACCCGAACCCGAACCCTAACCCTAACCCTAACACGAACCCTAACCCTAACCCTAACACGAACCCTAACCCTAACCCGAACCCTAACCCTAACCCGAAACCTAACCCTAACCCGAACCCGTACCCGCACCCGAACCCTAACCCTAACCCTAACCTGAACCCTAACACTAACCCGAACCCTAACCCTAACCCTAACACGAACCCTAACCCTAACCCGAACCCTAACCCTAACCCGAAACCTAACCCTAACCCGAACCCGTACCCGAACCCGAACCCTAACCCTAACCCTAACCTGAACCCTAACACTAACCCGAACCCTAACCTTAACCCGAACCCTAACCCTAACCCTAACCTGAACCCTAACCCTAACACGAACACTAACCCTAACCCGAACCCGAACCCGAACACTAACACTAACCCGAACCCTAACCCTAACCCTAACCCTAACCCGAACCCTAAACCAAACCCGAACCCTAACCCGAACTCGAACCCTATCACTAACCCGAACACGAACCCTAACTGTAACCCGAACCCTAACCCTAACACGAACCCTAACCCT
>JAVLSZ010000092.1:280000-327500 GCA_032313775.1 Urocyon cinereoargenteus | reverse complement strand
CCCGAACCCTAACCCGAACACGAACCCTAACCCTACCCCGAACCTGAACCCAAACCATAACACTAACCCTAACCCGAACCGTAACCCTAACCCTAACCTTAACCCTAACCCGAACACTAACCGTAACCCTAACCCTAACCCTAACCCCTAACCCTAACCCGAACCCTAAACCTAACCCTAACACTAAACCTAACCCGAACCCTAACCCTTACCCTAACCCGAACCCTAACCCTAACACTAACCTGAACACTAACCCCTAAACCTAACCCGAACCTGAACCCTAACCCGAACCCGATCCCTAACCCAAAACCGAACCCGAACCCGAACCCGAACCCTAACCCTAACACGAACCCTAACCCTAACCCTAACACGAACCCTAACCCTAACCCGAACCCTAACCCTAACCCGAAACCTAACCCTAACCCGAACCCGTACCCGCACCCGAACCCTAACCCTAACCCTAACCTGAACCCTAACACTAACCCGAACCCTAACCCTAACCCTAACACGAACCCTAACCCTAACCCGAACCCTAACCCTAACCCGAAACCTAACCCTAACCCGAACCCGTACCCGAACCCGAACCCTAACCCTAACCCTAACCTGAACCCTAACACTAACCCGAACCCTAACCTTAACCCGAACCCTAACCCTAACCCTAACCTGAACCCTAACCCTAACACGAACACTAACCCTAACCCGAACCCGAACCCGAACACTAACACTAACCCGAACCCTAACCCTAACCCTAACCCTAACCCGAACCCTAACCCAAACCCGAACCCTAACCCGAACTCGAACCCTATCACTAACCCGAACACGAACCCTAACTGTAACCCGAAACCTAACCCTAACCCGAACCCTAAACCTAACCCGAACCCTAACCCTAACCCTAACCCGAACCCTAACCCTAACCCGAACCCAAACCCGAACCCGAACCCTAACCCTAACCCTAACCCTAACACTAACCCTAACTCTAACCCCTAACCCTAACCCCAACCCTAACCCTAAACCGAACCCTAACCCTAACCCGAACCCGAACCCTAACGCTAAGCCGAACCCGAACCCTAATCCGAACCCTAACCCTAACCCTAACCCAAACCCTAACCCTAAACCTAACCCGAAACCTAACCCGAACCCTAACACTAACACTAACCCTAATCCTAACCCGAACACTAACCCTAACCCTAACCGAAACCCTAACCCTAACCCTAACCCGAATCCGAGCTCTAACCCCTTACCCGAACCCTAACCCTAACCCGAACCCTAACGCTAACCCGAACCCGAACCCTAACCCGAACCCTAACCCTAACCCTAACACGAAACCTAACCCTAAACCGAACCTGAACCCTAACCCTAACCCGAACCCTAACCCTAACCCGAACCCGAACCCGAACTCTAACCCTAACCCGAACCCTAACCCTAACCCTAACCCGAACCCTAACCCAAAACGGAACCCTAAACCGAACCCGAACCTTAACCCTAACCCGAACCCGAACCCTAACCCTAACCCGAACCCTAACCCGAACCCTAACCCGAAACCTAAACCTAACCCTAAACCGAACCCTAACCCTAACCCGAACCCGAACCCTAACTCTAACCCGAACCCTAACCCGAACCCTAACCCGAAACCTAAACCTAACCCTAAACCGAACCCTAACCCTAACCCTAACCCGAACCCTAACCCTAACCCTAACCCGAACCCTAACCTCTAACCCGAACCCGAACCCGAACCCTAACCCGAACACGAACCCTAACCCTACCCCGAACCCGAACCCAAACCATAACCCTAACCCTAACCCGAACCCTAACACTAACCCTAACCCTAACCCTAACCCTAACCCGAACCCTAACCCAAACCCTAACCCTAACCCTAACCCTAAACCCTAAACCTAAACCGAACCCTAACCCTAACCCTAACCCTAAACCTAACCCGAACCCTAACCCTAAACGTAACCCGAAACCTAACCCGAACCCTAACCTAACACTAACCTGAACACTAACCCCTAACCCTAACCTGAACCCGAACCCTAAACCGAACACGATCCCTAAACCAAACCCAAACCCGAACCCGAACCGTAACCCTAACCCTAACCCGAACCCTAACCCTAACCCGAACCCGAACCCTAACCCTAACCCGAACCCTAACCCTAACCCGAAACCTAACCCTAACCCGAACCCGACCCGAACCCGAACCGTAACCCTACCCAAACCCGAACCCTAACCCTAACCCTAACCCGAAACCTAACCCTAACCCTAACCCGAACCCTAACCCTAACACGAACACTAACCCTAACCCTAACCCGAATCCTAACCCTAACCCTAACCCGAACCCTAACCCGAACCCTAACCCTAACCCTAAACCTAACCCGAACCCTAACCCTAACCCTAACCCGAACCATAACCCTAACCGTACCCCGAACACTAACCCTAAACCTAAATCTCACCCTAACCCGAATCCTAACCCTAACCCTAACCCTAACCCTAACCGTAACCCGAACCCTAACCCTAAACCTAACCCTAACCCGAACCCTAACCCTAACCCGAACCCTAATCCTAACGGTAAACTGAACCCGAACCCTAACCAGAACCCGAACCCTAAACCGAACCCTAACCCGAATCCTAACCCTAACCCTAAACCGAACCCTAACCCGAACCCTAACCCTAACCCTAACCCGAACCCTAACCCTAACCCGAACCCGAACCCTAACCCTAACCCTTACCCGAACCCTAACCCTAAACCTAAACCTAACCCTAACACGAACCCTAAACCTAAACCCTAACCCGAATCCTAACCCTAACCCTAACCCGAACCCTAACCCGAACCCTAACCCTAACCCTAACCCGAACCCTAACCCTGACACTAACCCGAAACCTAACCCTAAACCTAACCCAAACCCTACCCCGAACCCTAACCCTAACCCTAACCTTAACCCTAACCCTAACCCCTAACCCTAACCCGAAACCTAACCATAACCATAACCCTAACCCTAACCCGAACCCTAACCCTTACCCTAAACCTAACCCTAACCTGAACCCTAATCCTAAACCTAACCCTAACCCTTACCCGAAACCGAACCCTAACCCGATCCTAAACCTAACCCTAACCGTAACCGAAACCTAACCCTAACCCTAACCCGAACCCGAACCCTAACCTGACCCCGAACCCTAACCCGAACCCTAACCCTAACGCTAACCCGAACTCTAACCCTAACCCGAACCCTAACCCGAACCCTAACCCTAACGCTAACCCGAACTCTAACCCGAACCGTAACCCTAACCCTAACCCGAAACCTAACCCTAACCCTAACCCAAACCCTAAACCGAACCTTAACCCTAACCCTAACCCTAACTCGAACCCTAACCCTAACCCTAACCCGAACCCTAACCTCTAACCCGAACCCGAACCCGAACCCTAACCCGAACACGAACCCTAACCCTACCCCGAACCTGAACCCAAACCATAACACTAACCCTAACCCGAACCGTAACCCTAACCCTAACCTTAACCCTAACCCGAACACTAACCGTAACCCTAACCCTAACCCTAACCCCTAACCCTAACCCGAACCCTAAACCTAACCCTAACACTAAACCTAACCCGAACCCTAACCCTTACCCTAACCCGAACCCTAACCCTAACACTAACCTGAACACTAACCCCTAAACCTAACCCGAACCTGAACCCTAACCCGAACCCGATCCCTAACCCAAAACCGAACCCGAACCCGAACCCTAACCCTAACCCTAACACGAACCCTAACCCTAACCCTAACACGAACCCTAACCCTAACCCGAACCCTAACCCTAACCCGAAACCTAACCCTAACCCGAACCCGTACCCGCACCCGAACCCTAACCCTAACCCTAACCTGAACCCTAACACTAACCCGAACCCTAACCCTAACCCTAACACGAACCCTAACCCTAACCCGAACCCTAACCCTAACCCGAAACCTAACCCTAACCCGAACCCGTACCCGAACCCGAACCCTAACCCTAACCCTAACCTGAACCCTAACACTAACCCGAACCCTAACCTTAACCCGAACCCTAACCCTAACCCTAACCTGAACCCTAACCCTAACACGAACACTAACCCTAACCCGAACCCGAACCCGAACACTAACACTAACCCGAACCCTAACCCTAACCCTAACCCTAACCCGAACCCTAAACCAAACCCGAACCCTAACCCGAACTCGAACCCTATCACTAACCCGAACACGAACCCTAACTGTAACCCGAACCCTAACCCTAACCCGAACCCTAAACCTAACCCGAACCCTAACCCTAACCCTAACCCGAACCCTAACCCTAACCCGAACCCAAACCCGAAACCGAACCCTAACCCTAACCCTAACCCTAACACTAACCCTAACTCTAACCCCTAACCCTAACCCCAACCCTAACCCTAAACCGAACCCTAACCCTAACCCGAACCCGAACCCTAACGCTAACCCGAACCCGAACCCTAATCCGAACCCTAACCCTAACCCTAACACAAACCCTAACCCTAAACCTAACCCGAAACCTAACCCGAACCCTAACACTAACACTAACCCTAATCCTAACCCGAACACTAACCCTAACCCTAACCGAAACCCTAACCCTAACCCTAACCCGAATCCGAGCTCTAACCCCTTACCCGAACCCTAACCCTAACCCGAACCCTAACGCTAACCCGAACCCGAACCCTAACCCGAACCCTAACCCTAACCCTAACACGAAACCTAACCCTAACCCGAATCTGAACCCTAACCCTAACCCGAACCCTAACCCTAACCCGAACCCGAACCCGAACTCTAACCCTAACCCGAACACTAACCCTAACCCTAACCCGAACCCTAACCCAAAACGGAACCCTAAACCGAACCCGAACCTTAACCCTAACCCGAACCCGAACCCTAACCCTAACCCGAACCCTAACCCGAACCCTAACCCGAAACCTAAACCTAACCCTAACCCGAACCCTAACCCTAACCCGAACCCGAACCCTAACTCTAACCCGAACCCTAACCCGAACCCTAACCCGAAACCTAAACCTAACCCTAAAGCGAACCCTAACCCTAACCCGAACCCTAACCCTAACCCTAACCCTAACCCGAACCCTAACCCTAACCCTAACCCTAACCCGAACCCTAACCCTAAACCTAACCTTAACCCGAACCCTAACCCTAACCCTAACCCGAACCCTAACCCGTAACCCTTACCCGATCCTGAACCCGAAACCTAACCCTAACCCGAACCCTAACCCTTACACGAACCCTAACCCTAACCCGAACCCTAACCATAATTCTAACCCAAACCCGAACCCTCACCCGAACCCTAACCCAAACCCGAAACCTAACCCTAAACCTAACCCTAATCCGAACCCTAACCCTAAACCTAACCCTAACCCTAACCCTAACCCGAAACCTAACCCTAACGCTAAACCGAAACCGAACACTAAACCTAACCCGAACACTAACCCGAAACCTAAACCTAACCCGAACCATAACCCTAACCCGAACCCTAACCCGAACCCTAACCCTGACCCTAACCTGAACCCTAACCCTGACCCTAAACCGAAACCTAACCCTAACCCTAACCCAAACCCTAACCCGATCCCTAACCCTAACCCGAAACGTAACCCTAACCCTAACCCGAACCCGAACCCTAACGCGAATCCTAACCCTAACCCTAAACCGAACCCTAACCCTAAACCGAACACGAACCCTAACCCTAACCCGAACCCTAACCCGAACCCTAACCCTAACCCTAACCCGAAACCTAACCCGAACCCTAAACCGAACCCTAAACCGAACCCTAACCCGAAACCTAAACCGAAAACTAACCCTAACCCTATCCCGAACCCTAACCCGAACCCTAAACCGAACCCTAACCCGAACGCTAACCCGAACCCTAATCCGAACCCTAACCCTAACCCTAACACGAACCCAAACCCGAGCCCTAACCCTAACCGTAACCCGAACCCTAACCCTAACCCGAACCCTAACCCTAACCCGAACACTAACCCTAACCCTAACCCGAACCCTAACCCTAACCAGAACCCTAACCCGAACCCGAACCCTAACCCTAACCCTAACCCTAACACTAACCCTAACCCTAACTCTAACCCCTAAACCTAACCCCAAACCTAACCCTAAACCGAACCCTAACCCTAACCCTAACCCGAACCCTAACGCTAACCCGAACCCGAATCCTAAACCGAACCCTAACCCTAACCCTAACCCGAACCCTAACTCTAACCCTAACCCGAAACCTAAACCTAACCCGAACCCTAATCCTAAACCTAACCCGAACCCTCACCCTAACCCTAACCCGAACCTTAACCGTAACCCGAACCCTAAACCTAACCCTAAACCTAACCCGAACCCTAACCCTAACCCTAACCCGAACCCTAACCAGAACCCTAACCCTAACCCTATCCTGAACACTAACCCCTAACCCTAACATAACCCGAACCCTTACCCGAACCTGAACCCTAAACCTAACTCGAACCCGAACCCGAACCCTAACCCGAAACCTAAAACTAACCCTAACCCGAAACCTAACCCTAACCCTAAACCTAACCCTAACCCGAAACCTAACCATAACCCTAAAGCGAACCCGAAACCTAAGCCAAACCCGAACCCTAACCCGAACCCTGATCCTAACCCGAAACCTAACCCTAACCCTAACCCAAACCCTAACCCGAACCCTAACCCTAACCCTAACCCTAACCCCTAACCCTAACACTAACCCTAACCCTAACACTAAAACCTAACCCTAACCCGAAGCCTAACCCTAACCCTAACCCTAACACGAACCCTAAACCTAAACCTAACCCTAATCCTAACCCTAACCCTAACCCGAACCCTAACCCTAACCCTAACCGTAACCCTAACCCGAAACCTAACCCTTACCCTATCGCTAACCCTAACCCTAACCCTAACCCCAAACCCTAACCCCAACCCTAACCCTAACCCGAACCCTAACCCGAACCCTAACCCTAACACTAACCTGAACACTAAGCCCTAACCCTAACCCGAACCCGAACCCTAACCCGAACCCGATCCCTAACCCCAACCCGAACCCGAACCCGAACACTAATCCTAACCCTAACCCAAAAGCTAACCCTAAGCCTAACCTGAACCCTAACCCTAACCCGAACCCTAAACCTAACCCGAACCCTAAACCTAACCAGAACCCGAACCCGAACCCGAACCCTAACCCTAACCCTAACCCGAACCCTAACCCTAACCCGAACCCTAACCCTATCCCTAACCCGAACCCTAAACCTAACCCTAACCCGAACCCTAACCCTAACCCGAACCCTAACCCTAACCCTAACCCAAACCCTAACCCGAACCCTAACCCTAACCCTAACCCAAATCCTAACCCTAACCCTAACCAGAACCCTAACCCGAACCCTAACACTAACCCTAACCCTAACCCGAACCCTAACCATAACCCTAACCCGAACCCTAACCCTAACCCTAACCCTAACCCGAAACCTAACCCTAACCCTAACACGAACCCTAACCCCTAACCCGAACCGAACCCGATCCCGAACCCTAACCCTAACCCTAAACCGAACCCTAACCCAAATCCTAACCCTAACCCTAACCCGAACCCTAACCCTAACCCTAACCCGAACCCTAAACCTATACCTAACCCTAATCCTAACCCTAACCCTAACCCGTACCCTAACCCTAACCCTAACCCTAACCCTAACCCGAACCCTAACCCTAACCCTAACCCTAACCCTAACCCCAAACCCTAACCCCAACCCTAACCCAACACGAAACCCTAACCCGAAACCTAACCCTAACACTAACCTGAACACTAAGCCCTAACCCTAACCCGATCCCGAACCCTAACCCGAACCCGATCCCTAACCCAAACCCGAACCCGAACCCGAACCCTAACCCTAAACCTGACCCGAACCCTAACCCTAACCCTAACCCAAATCCTAACCCTAACCCTAACCAGAACCCTCACCCGAACCCTATCACTAACCCTAACCCGAACCCTAACCATAACCCTAACCCGAACCCTAACCCTAACCCTAACCCTAACCCTAACCCTAACCAGAACCCTAACCCTAACCCTAACCCGAACCCTAAACCCTAACCCGAACCCGAACCCGAACCCTAACCCTAACCCTAAACCGAACCCTAACCCAAATATTAACCCTAACCCTAACCCGAACCCTAACCCTAACCCGAACCCTAACCCTAACCCTAAACCTAACCCTAACCCCAAACCCTAACCCCAACCCTAACCCAACACGAACCCTAACCCGAAACCTAACCCTAACACTAACCTGAACACTAAGCCCTAACCCTAACCCGATCCCGAACCCTAACCCGAACCCGATCCCTAACCCAAACCCGAACCCGAACCCGAACCCTAACCCTAACCCTAACCTGAACCCTAACCCTAAGCCTAACCCGAACCCTAACCCTAACCCGAACCCTAACCCTAACCAGAATCCTAACCCTAACCAGAACCCGAACCCGAACCCGAACCCTAACCCTAACCCTAACCCGAACCCTAACCCTAACCCGAACCCTAACCCCTAACCCTAACCCGAACCCGAACCCTAACCCTAACCCTAACCCTAACCCTAACCCTAACCCGAACACGAACACTAACCGGAACCCTAACCCGAAACCTAATCCTAACCCGAACCCTAACACTAAACCGAACCCGAACCCTAACCCTAACCCGAACCCGAACCCTAACCCTAACCCGAACCCTAACCCTAACCCTAACCCGAAACCTAAACCTAACCCTAACCCGAACCCTAACCCTAACCCGAACCCTAACACTAACCCTAACCCAAATCCTAACCCTAACCCTAACCCGAACCCTAACCCGAACCCTAACCCTAACCCTAACCCTAACCCGAACCCTAAACCTATCCCGAACCCGAACCCTAAACCTAACCCTTATCCGAACCCTAACCCTAAACCTAACCCTAACCCTAACCCGAAACCTACTTAACCCGAACCCTAACCCTAACGCTAACCCGAACCCTAACCCTAACCCTAACCCTAACCCGAACCCTAACCCTAAACCTAACCCTAACCCTAACCCTAACCCGAAACCTAAACCTAACGGTAAACCGAACCCGAACCCTAAACCGAACCCGAACCCTAACGCGAAACCTAAACCTAACCCGAACCCTAACCCTAACCCGAACCCTAACCCGAACCCTAACACTGACCCTAACCCTAACCCTAACCCTTACACTAACCCGAACCCTAACCCTAACCCTAACCCATAACCTAACCCGAACCCTAACCCTAACCCTAGCCCTAACCCTTACCCTAACCCCTAACCCTAACTCTAAACCTAACCCTAACCCTAACCCTAAAACCTATCCCTAACCCGAACCCTAAATCTAACCCTAACCCGAACCCGAACCCTAACGTGAATCCTAACCCTAACCCTGACACGACCCCTAACCCTAAACCTATCCCGAAACCTAAACCTAACCCGAACCCTAACCCGAACCCTAACCCTAACCCTAACCCGAACACTAACCCTGACACTAACCCGAAACCTAACCCTAACCCTAACCCAAACCCTACCCCGAACCCTAACCCTAACCCTAACCTTAACCCGAACCCTAACCCCTAACCCTAACCCGAAACCTAACCCTAACCATAACCCTAACCCTAACCCGAACCCTAACCCTTACCCTAACCCTAACCCTAAACCGAACCCTAATCCTTAACCTAACCCTAACCCTTACCCGAACCCGAACCCTAACCCGAACCCTAACCCTAACCCTAACCCTAACCGAAACCTAACACTAACCCTAACCCGAACCCGAACCCTAACCTGAACCCGAACCCTAACCCGAACCCTAACCTTAACGCTAACCCGAACTCTAACCCTAACCCGAACCCTAAACCGAACCCTAAACCGAACCCTAACCCTAACGCTAACCCGAACTCTAACCCGAACCCTAACCCTAACCCTAATCCTAACCCTAACACTAACCCTAACCCTAACTCTAACCCCTAAACCTAACCCCAACCCTAACCCTAAACCGAACCCTAACCCTAAACCTAACCCGAACCCTAACTCTAACCCGAACCCGAATCCTAACCCGAACCCTAACCCTAACCCTAACCCGAACCCTAACCCTAACCCTAATCCGAAACCTAAAACTAACCCAAACCCTAATCCTAAACCTAACCCGAACCCTAACCCTAACCCTAACCCGAACCTTAACCGTAACCCGAACCCTAAACCTAACCCTAACCCTAACCCTAACCCGAACCCTAACCCTAACCCTAACCCGAACCCTAACCCGAACCCTAACCCTAACCCTATCCTGAACACTAACCCCTAACCCTAACATAACCCGAACCCTTACCCGAACCTGAACCCTAAACCTAACTCGAAACCGAACCCGAACCCTAACCCGAACCCTAACCCTAACCCTACCCGAACCCTAACCCTAAACCTAACCCGAAACCTAACCATAACCCTAAAGCGAAACCGAAACCTAAGCCAAACCCGAACCCTAACCCGAACCCTGACCCTAACCCGAACCCTAACCCTAACCCTAAACCAAACCCTAACCCGAACCCTAACCCTAAACCTAACCCTAACCCCTAACCCTAACACTAACCCTAACCCTAACCCTAAAACCTAACCCTAACCCGAACCCTAACCCTAACCCTAACCCTAACACGAACCCTAAACCTAAAACTAACCCTAATCCTAACCCTAACCCTAACCCGAACCCTAACCCTAACCCTAACCCTAACCCTAACCCGAAACCTAACCCTTACCCTATCGCTAACCCTAACCCTAACCCTAACCCCAAACCCTAACCCCAACCCTAACCCTAACCCCAACCCTAAAACGAACCCTAACCCTAACACTAACCTGAACACTAAGCCCTAACCCTAACCCGAACCCGAACCCTAACCCGAACCCGATCCCTAACCCCAACCCGAACCCGAACCCGAACCCTAACCCTAACCCTAACCCAAAACCTAACCCTCAGCCTAACCTGAACCCTAACCCTAACCCGAACCCTAACACTAACCCGAACCCTAAAACTAACCAGAACCCGAACCCGAACCCGAACCCTAACCCTAACCCTAACCCGAACCCTAACCCTAACCCGAACCCTAACCCTAACCCTAACCCGAACCCTAAACCTAACCCTAACCCGAACCCTAACCCTAACCCGAACCCTAACCCTAACCCTAACCCTAACCCGAACCCTAACCCTAACCCTAACCCAAATCCTAACCCTAACCCTAACCAGAACCCTAACCCGAACCCTAACACTAACCCTAACCCGAACCCGAACCCTAACCCTAACCCGAACCCTAACCCTAACCCTAAACCGAACCCTAACCCTAACCCTAACACGAACCCTAACCCCTAACCCGAACCCGAACCCGAACCCTAACCCTAACCCTAAACCGAACCCTAACCCAAATCCTAACCCTAACCCTAACCCGAACGCTAACCCTAACCCTAACCCGAACCCTAAACCTAAACCTAACCCTAATCCTAACCAAAACTCTAACCCGTACCCTAACCCTAAACCTAACCCTAACCCTAACCCGAACCATAACCCTAACCCTAACCCTAACCCTATCCCTAACCCCAAACCCTAACCCCAACCCTAACCCAACCCGAACCCTAACCCGAAACCTAACCCTAACACTAACCTGAACACTAAGCCCTAACCCTAACCTGATCCCGAACCCTAACCCGAACCCGATCCCTAACCCAAACCCGAACCCGAACCCGAACCCTAACCCTAACCCTAACCCGAACCCTAACCCTAAGCCTAACCCGAACCCTAACCCTAACCCGAACCCTAACCCTAACCAGAATCCTAACCCTAACCCTAAACCTAACCTGAACCCTAACCCTAACACGAACACTAACCCTAACCCGAACCCGAACCCTAACCCTAAACCTAACCTGAACCCTAACCCTAACACGAACACTAACCCTAACCCGAACCAGAACCCGAACACTAACACTAACCCGAACCCTAACCCTAAACCTAAACCTAACCCGAACCCTAACCCAAACCCGAACCCTAACCCGAACTCGAACCCTATCACTAACCAGAACCCGAACCCTAACTGTAAACCGAACCCTAACCCTAACCCGAACCCTAACCCTAACCCGAACCCTAACCCTAACCCTAACCCGAACCCTAACCCTAACCCGAACCCTAACCTGAACCTGAACCCTAACCCTAACCCTAACCCTAACACTAACCCTAACTCTAACCCCTAACGCTAACCCCAACCCTAACCCTAAACCGAACCCTAACCCTAACCCGAACCCGAACCCTAACGCTAACCCGAACCCGAACCCTAACCCGAACCCTAACCCTAACCCTAACCCGAACCCTAAACCTAACCCTAACGCGAAACCTAACCCGAACCCTAACACTAACACTAACCCTAATCCTAACCCGAACACTAAACCTAACCCTAACCGAACCCTAACCCTAACCCTAACCCGAACCCGAGCCCTAACCCCTTACCCGAACCCTAACCCTCACCCGAACCCTAACGCTAACCCGAACCCGAACCCTAACCCGAACCCGAACCCTAACCCTAACCCGAACCCTAACCCTAACCCGAACCCGAACCCGAACTCTAAACCTAAGCCGAACCCTAACCCTAACCCGAACCCTAACCCAAACCCGAACCCTAAACCGAACCCGAACCCGAACCCTAACCCTAACCCGAACCCTAACCCTAACCCGAACCCGAACCCTAACCCTAACCCGAACCCTAACCCGAACCCTAACCCGAAACATAAACCTAACCCTAACGCGAACCCTAACCCTAACCCGAACCCTAAACCTAACCCTAACCCTAACCCGAACCCTAACCCTAACGCTAACCCTAACCCGAACCCTAACCCTAAACCTAACCCTAACCCGAACCCTAACCCTAATCCTAACCGGAACCCTAACCCTTAAACCTTACCCGAACCTGAACCCGAACCCTAACCCTAACCCGAACCCTAACCCTAACACGAACCCTAACCCTAACCCGAACCCTAACCATAACCCTAACCCTAACCCGAACCCTCACCCGAACCCTAAACCGAACCCTAACCCTAACCCTAACCCGAACCATAACCCTAACCCTAACCCGAACCCTAAACCTAACCCTAACCCGAACCCTAACCCTAACCCGAACCCTAACCCTAACCCTAACCCTAACCCTAACCCGAACCCTAACCCTAACCCTAACCCAAATCCTAACCCTAACCCTAACCAGAACCCTAACCCCAACCCTAACACTAACCCTAACCCGAACCCGAACCCTAACCCTAACCCTAACCCGAACCCTAACCCTAACCCTAACCCTAACCCGAACCCTAACACGAACCCTAACCCCTAACCCGAACCCGAACCCGAACCCTAACCCTAACCCTAAACCGAACCCTAACCCAAATCCTAACCCTAACCCTAACCCGAACGCTAACCCTAACCCTAACCCGAACCCTAAACCTAAACATAACCCTAATCCTAACCCTAACCCTAACCCGTACCCTAACCCTAACCCTAACCCTAACCCTAACCCGAACCATAACCCTAACCCTAACCCGAACCCTATCCCTAACCCCAAACCCTAACCCCAACCCTAACCCAACACGAACCCTAACCCGAAACCTAACCCTAACACTAACCTGAACACTAAGCCCTAACCCTAACCCGATCCCGAACCCTAACCCGAACCCGATCCCTAACCCAAACCCGAACCCGAACCCGAACCCTAACCCTAACCCTAACCCGAACCCTAACCCTAAGCCTAACCCGAACCCTAACCTTAACCCGAACCCTAACCCTAACCAGAATCCTAACCCTAACCCTAAACCTAACCTGAACCCTAACACTAACACGAACACTAACACTAACCCGAACCCGAACCCTAACCCTAAACCTAACCTGAACCCTAACCCTAACACGAACACTAACCCTAACCCGAACCCGAACCCGAACACTAACACTAACCCGAACCCTAACCCTAAACCTAACCCTAACCCGAACCCTAACCCAAACCCGAACCCTAACCCGAACTCGAACCCTATCACTAACCCGAACCCGAACCCTAACTGTAACACGAACCCTAACCCTAACCCGAACCCTAACCCTAACCCTAACCCGAACCCTAACCCTAACCCGAACCCTAACCCGAACCTGAACCCTAACCCTAACCCTAACCCTAACACTAACCCTAACTCTAACCCCTAACCCTAACCCCAACCCTAACCCTAAACCGAACCCTAACCCTAACCCTAACCCGAACCCTAACGCTAACCCGAACCCGAACCCTAACCCGAACCCTAACCCTAACCCTAACCCGAACCCTAAACCTAACCCTAACGAGAAACCTAACCCGAACCCTAACACTAACACTAACCCTAATCCTAACCCGAACACTAACCCTAACCCTAACCGAACCCTAACCCTAACCCTAACCCGAACCCGAGCCCTAACCCCTTACCCGAACCCTAACCCTAACCCGAACCCTAACGCTAACCCGAACCCGAACCCTAACCCGAACCCTAACCCTAACCCTAACACGAACCCTAACCCAAACCCGAACCCTAAACCGAACCCGAACCCTAACCCTAACCCGAAACCGAACCCTAACCCTAACCCGAACCCTAACCCGAACCCTAACCCGAAACCTAAACCTAACCCTAACCCGAACCCTAACCCTAACCCGAACCCGAACCCTAACCCTAACCCGAACCCTAACCCGAACCCTAACCCGAAACCTAAACCTAGCCCTAACCCTAACCCGAACCCTAACCCTAACCCTAACCCTAACCCGAACCCTAACCCTAAACCTAACCCTAACCCGAACCCTAACCCTAATCCTAACCGGAACTCTAACCCTTAAACCTTACCCGAACCTGAACCCGAACCCTAACCCTAACCCGAACCCTAACCCTAACACGAACCCTAACCCTAACCCGAACCCTAACCATAACCCTAACCCTAACCCGAACCCTCACCCGAACCCTAAACCGAACCCTAAACCTAACCCTAACCCGAAACCTAACCCTAACCCTAACCCTAACCCGAACCCTAACCCTAAACCTAACCCTAACCCGAACCCTAACCCGAAACCTAAACCTAACCCGAACCATAACCGTAACCCGAACCCTAACCCGAACCCTAACCCTGACACTAACCCGAACCCTAACCCTGACCATAATCCGAAACCTAACCCTAACCCTAACCCAAACCCTAACCCGAACCCTAACCCTAAACCTAACCCTAACCCTAACCCTAACCCCTAACCCTAACTCTAACCCTAACCCTAACCCTAACCCTAAAACCTAACCCTAACCCGAACCCTAACCCTGACCCTAACCCGAACCCTAACCCTGACCATAATCCGAAACCTAACCCTAACCCTAACCCAAACCCTAACCCGAACCCTAACCCTAAACCTAACCCTAACCCTAACCCTAACCCCTAACCCTAACTCTAACCCTAATCCTAACCCTAACCCTAACCCGAACCCTAACCCTAAACCGAACCCGAACCCTAACCCTAACCCGAACCCTAACCCGAACCCTAACCCGAACCCTAACCCTAACCCTAACCTGAAACATAACCCGAACCCGAAACCGAACCCTAAACCGAACCCTAACCCGAAACCTAAACCGAAAACTAACCCTAACCCTAACCCGAACCCTAACCCGAACCCTAAACCGAACCCTAACCCGAACGCTAACCCGAACCCTAAACCGAACCCTAACCCTAACCCTAACCCGAAACCGAACCCGAGCCCTAACCCTAACCGTAAAACGAACCCTAACCCTAACCCGAACCCTAACCCTAACCCGAACCCTAACCCTAACCCTTACCCGAACCCTAACACTAACCAGAACCCTAACCCGAACCCGAACCCTAACCCTAACCCTAACCCTAACACTAACCCTAACCCTAACTCTAACCCCTAAACCTAACCCCAACCCTAACCCTAAACCGAACCCTAACCCTAACCCTAACCCGAACCCTAACGCTAACCCGAACCCGAATCCTAACCCGAACCCTAACCCTAACCCTAACCCGAACCCTAACCCTAACCCTAATCCGAAACCTAAACCTAACCCGAACCCTAACCCTACCCGAACCCTAACCCTAACCCGAAACCTAACCATAACCCTAAAGCGAAACCGAAACCTAAGCCAAACCCGAACCCTAACCCGAACCCTGACCCTAACCCGAACCCTAACCCTAACCCTAACCCAAACCCTAACCCGAACCCTAACCCTAACCCTAAACCTAACCCCTAAACCTAACACTAACCCTAACCCTAACCCTAAAACCTAACCCTAACCCGAACCCTAACCCTAACCCTAACCCTAACACGAACCCTAAACCTAAACCTAACCCTAATCCTAACCCTAACCCTAACCCGAACCCTAACCCTAACCCTAACCCTAACCCTAACCCGAAACCTAACCCTTACCCTATCGCTAACCCTAACCCTAACCCTAACCCCAAACCCTAACCCCAACCCTAACCCTAATCCGAACCCTAACCCGAACCCTAACCAAACACTAACCTGAACACAAACCCTAACCCTAACCCGAACCCGAACCGTAACCCGAACCCGATCCCTAACCCCAACCCGAACCCGAACCCGAACCCTAACCCTAACCCTAACCCAAAACCTAAACCTAAGCCTAACCTGAACCCTAACCCTAACCCGAACCCTAACCCTAACCCGAACCCTAAACCTAACCAGAACCCGAACCCGAACCCTAACCCTAACCCTAACCCGAACCCTAACCCTAACCCGAACCCTAACCCTAACCCTAACCCGAAACCTAAACCTAACCCTAACCCGAACCCTAACCCTAACCCGAACCCTAACCCTAACCCTAACCCTACCCCGAACCCTAACCCTAACCCTAACCCAAATCCTAAACCTAACCCTAACCAGAACCCTAACCCGAACCCTAACACTAACCCTAACCCTAACCCGAACCCTAACCCTAACCCTAACCCGAACCCTAACCCTAACCCTAACCCTAACCCGAACCCTAACCCTAACCCTAACACGAACCCTAACCCCTAACCCGAACCCGAACCCGAACCCTAACCCTAACCCTAAACCGAACCCTAACCCAAATCCTAACCCTAACCCTAACCCGAACGCTAACCCTAACCCTAACCCGAACCCTAAACCTAAACCTAACCCTAATCCTAACCCTAAACCTAACCCGTACCCTAACCCTAACCCTAACCCTAACCCGAACCATAACCCTAACCCTAACCCTAACCCTAACCCTAACCCCAAACCCTAACCCCAACCCTAACCCAACACGAACCCTAACCCGAAACCAAACCCTAACACTAACCTGAACACTAAGCCCTAACCCTAACCCGATCCCGAACCCTAACCCGAACCCGATTCCTAACCCAAACCCGAACCCGAACCCGAACCCTAACCCTAACCCTAACCCGAACCCTAACCCTAAGCCTAACCCGAACCCTAACCCTAACCCGAACCCTAACCCTAACCAGAATCCTAACCCTAACCCTAAACCTAACCTGAACCCTAACCCTAACACGAACACTAACCCTAACCCGAACCCGAACCCTAACCCTAAACCTAACCTGAACCCTAACCCTAACACGAACACTAACCCTAACCCGAACCCGAACCCGAACACTAACACTAATCCGAACCCTAACCCTAAACCTAACCCTAACCCGAACCCTAACCCAAACCCGAACCCTAACCCGAACTCGAACCCTATCACTAACCCGAACCCGAACCCTAACTGTAACCCGAATCCTAACCCTAACCCGAACCCTAACCCTAACCCGAACCCTAACCCTAACCCTAACCTGAACCCTAACCCTAACCCGAACCCTAACCCGAACCCGAACCCTAACCCTAACCCTAACCCTAACACTAACCCTAACTCACACCCCTAACCCTAACCCCAACCCGAACCCTAACCCGAACCCGAACCCTAACCCTAAACCGAACCCTAACGCTAACCCGAACCCGAACCCTAACCCGAACCCTAACCCTAAACCTAACCCTAACCCTAACCCTAACCCCAACCCTAACCCTAATCCGAACCCTAACCCGAACCCTAACCAAACACTATCCTGAACACTAAGCCGTAACCCTAACCCGAACCCGAACCCTAACCCGAACCCGATCCCTAACCCCAACCCGAACCCGAACCCGAACCCTAACACTAACCCTAACCCAAAACCTAACCCTAAGCCTAACCTGAACCCTAACCCTAACCCGAACCCTAACCCTAACCCGAACCCTAAACCTAACCAGAACCCGAACCCGAACCCGAACCCTAACCCTAACCCTAACCCGAACCCTAACCCTAACCCGAACCCTAACCCTAACCCTAACCCGAACCCTAAACCTAACCCTAACCCGAACCCTAACCCTAACCCGAACCCTAACCCTAACCCGAACCCGAACCCGAACTCTAAACCTAACCCGAACCCTAACCCTAACCCTAACCCGAACCCTAACCCAAACCCGAACCCTAAACCGAACCCGAACCCGAACCCTAACCCTAACCCGAACCCTAACCCTAACCCGAACCCGAACCCTAACCCTAACCCGAACCCTAACCCGAACCCTAACCCGAAACCTAAACCTAACCCTAACGCTAACCCTAACCCTAACCCGAACCCTAAACCTAACCCTAACCCTAACCCGAACCCTAACCCTAACCCTAACCCTAACCCGAACCCTAACCCTAAACCTAACCCTAACCCGAACCCTAACCCTAATCCTAACCGGAACCCTAACCCTTAAACCTTACCCGAACCTGAACCCGAACCCTAACCCTAACCCGAACCCTAACCCTAACACGAACCCTAACCCTAACCCGAACCCTAACCATAACCCTAACCCTAACCCGAACCCTCACCCGAACCCTAAACCGAACCCTAACCCTAACCCTAACCCTAACCCGAACCCTAACCCTAAACCTAACCCGAACCCTAAACCTAACCCTAACCCGAACCCTAACCCTAACCCGAACCCTAACCTTAACCCTGACCCTAACCCGAACCCTAACCCTAACCCTAACCCAAATCCTAACCCTAACCCTAACCTGAACCCTAACCCGAAACCTAACACTAACCCTAACCCGAACCCGAACCCTAACCCTAACCCTAACCCGAACCCTAACCCTAACCCTAACCCTAACCCGAACCCTAACCCTAACCCTAACACACACCCTAACCCCTAACCCGAACCCGAACCCGAACCCTAACCCTAACCCTAAACCGAACCCTAACCCAAATCCTAACCCTAACCCTAACCCGAACGCTAACCCTAACCCTAACCCGAACCCTAAACCTAAACATAACCCTAATCCTAACCCTAACCCTAACCCGTACCCTAACCCTAACCCTAACCCTAACCCTAACCCTAACCCGAACCATAACCCTAACCCTAACCCTAACCCTATCCCTAACCCCAAACCCTAACCCCAACCCTAACCCAACACGAACCCTAACCCGAAACCTAACCCTAACACTAAACTGAACACTAAGCCCTAACCCTAACCCGATCCCGAACCCTAACCCGAACCCGATCCCTAACCCAAACCCGAACCCGAACCCGAACCCTAACCCTAACCCTAACCCGTACCCTAACCCTAAGCCTAACCCGAACCCTAACCTTAACCCGAACCCTAACCCTAACCAGAATCCTAACCCTAACCCTAAACCTAACCTGAACCCTAACCCTAACACGAACACTAACCCTAACCCGAACCCGAACCCTAACCCTAAACCTAACCTGAACCCTAACCCTAACACGAACACTAACCCTAACCCGAACCCGAACCCGAACACTAACACTAACACGAACCCTAACCCTAAACCTAACCCTAACCCGAACCCTAACCCAAACCCGAACCCTAACCCGAACTCGAACCCTATCACTAACCCGAACCCGAACCCTAAATGTAACCCGAACCCTAACCCTAACCCGAACCCTAACCCTAACCCGAACCCTAACACTAACCCTAACCCGAACACTAACCCTAACCCGAACCCTAACCCGAACCTGAACCCTAACCCTAACCCTAACCCTAACACTAACCCTAACTCTAACCCCTAACCCTAACCCCAACCCTAACCCTAAACCGAACCCTAACCCTAACCCTAACCCGAACCCTAACGCTAACCCGAACCCGAACCCTAACCCGAACCCTAACCCTAACCCTAACCCGAACCCTAAACCTAACCCTAACGCGAAACCTAACCCGAACCCTAACACTAACACTAACCCTAATCCTAACCCGAACACTAACCCTAACCCTAACCGAACCCTAACCCTAACCCTAACCCGAACCCGAGCCCTAACCCCTTACCCGAACCCTAACCCTAACCCGAACCCTAACGCTAACCCGAACCCGAACCCTAACCCGAACCCTAACCCTAACCCTAACACGAACCCTAACCCTAACCCGAACCCGAACCCTAACACTAACCCGAACATTAACCCTAACCCGAACCCGAACCCGAACTCTAAACCTAACCCGAACCCTAACCCTAACCCTAACCCGAACCCTAACCCAAACCCGAACCCTAAACCGAACCCGAACCCTAACCCTAACCCGAAACCGAACCCTAACCCTAACCCGAACCCTAACCCGAACCCTAACCCGAAACCTAAACCTAACCCTAACCCGAACCCTAACCCTAACCCGAACCCGAACCCTAACCCTAACCCGAACCCTAACCCGAACCCTAACCCGAAACCTAAACCTAACCCGAACGCGAACCCTAACCCTAACCCGAACCCTAAACCTAACCCTAACCCTAAACCGAACCCTAAACCTAACCCTAACCCTAACCCGAACCCTAACCCTAAACCTAACCCTAACCCGAACCCTAACCCTAATCCTAACCGGAACCCTAACCCTTAAACCTTACCCGAACCTGAACCCGAACCCTAACCCTAACCCGAACCCTAACCCTAACACGAACCCTAACCCTAACCCGAACCCTAACCATAACCCTAACCCTAACCCGAACCCTCACCCGAACCCTAAACCGAACCCTAACCCTAACCCTAACCCGAAACCTAACCCTAACCCTAGCCCTAACCCGAACCCTAACCCTAAACCTAACCCTAACCCGAACCCTAACCCGAAACCTAAACCTAACCCGAACCATAACCGTAACCCGAACCCTAACCCGAACCCTAACCCTGACCCTAACCCGAACCCTAACCCTGACCATAATCCGAAACCTAACCCTAACCCTAACCCAAACCCTAACCCGAACCCTAACCCTAAACCTAACCCTAACCCTAACCCTAACCCCTAACCCTAACTCTAACCCTAACCCTAACCCTAACCCTAAAACCTAACCGTAACCCGAACCCTAACCCTAACCCTAACCCGTACCCGAAACCTAACGCGAATTCTAACCCTAACCCTAACCCGAACCCTAACCCTAAACCGAACCCGAACCCTAACCCTAACCCGAACCCTAACCCGAACCCTAACCCGAACCCTAACCCTAACCCTAACCTGAAACATAACCCGAACCCGAAACCGAACCCTAAACCGAACCCTAACCCGAAACCTAAACCGAAAACTAACCCTAACCCTAACCCGAACCCTAATCCGAACCCTAACCCGAACGCTAACCCGAACCCTAAACCGAACCCTAACCCTAACCCTAACCCGAAACCGAACCCGAGCCCTAACCCTAACCGTAACCCGAACCCTAACCCTAACCCGAACCCTAACCCTAACCCGAACCCTAACCCTAACCCTTACCCGAACCCTAACACTAACCAGAACCCTAACCCGAAACCGAACCCTAACCCTAACCCTAACCCTAACACTAACCCTAACCCTAACTCTAACCCCTAAAACTAACCCCAACCCTAACCCTAAACCGAACCCTAACCCTAACCCTAACCCGAACCCTAACGCTAACCCGAACCCGAATCCTAACCCGAACCCTAACCCTAACCCTAACCCGAACCCTAACCCTAACCCTAATCCGAAACCTAAACCTAACCCGAACCCTAACCCTACCCGAACCCTAACCCTAACCCGAAACCTAACCATAACCCTAAAGCGAAACCGAAACCTAAGCCAAACCCGAAGCCTAACCCGAACCCTGACCCTAACCCGAACCCTAACCCTAACCCTAACCCAAACCCTAACCCGAACCCTAACCCTAACCCTAACCCTAACCCTAACCCCTAAACCTAACACTAACCCTAACCCTAACCCTAAAACCTAACCCTAACCCGAACCCTAACCCTAACCCTAACCCTAACACGAACCCTAAACCTAAACCTAACCCTAATCCTAACCCTAACCCTAACCCGAACCCAACCCTAACCCTAACCCTAACCCTAACCCGAAACCTAACCCTTACCCTATCGCTAACCCTAACCCTAACCCTAACCCCAAACCCTAACCCCAACCCTAACCCTAATCCGAACCCTAACCCGAACCCTAACCAAACACTAACCTGAACACAAACCCTAACCCGAACCCGAACCCGAACCGTAACCCGAACCCGATCCCTAACCCCAACCCGAACCCGAACCCGAACCCTAACCCTAACCCTAACCCAAAACCTAACCCTAAGCCTAACCTGAACCCTAACCCTAACCCGAACCCTAACCCTAACCCGAACCCTAAACCTAACCAGAACCCGAACCCGAACCCGAACCCTAACCCTAACCCTAACCCGAACCCTAACCCTAACCCGAACCCTAACCCTAACCCTAACCCGAAACCTAAACCTAACCCTAACCCGAACCCTAACCCTAACCCGAACCCTAACCCTAACCCTAACCCTACCCCGAACCCTAACCCTAACCCTAACCCAAATCCTAACCCTAACCCTAACCAGAACCCTAACCCGAACCCTAACACTAACCCTAACACTAACCCGAACCCTAACCCTAACCCTAACCCGAACCCTAACCCTAACCCTAACCCTAACCCGAACCCTAACCCTAACCCTAACACGAACCCTAACCCCTAACCCGAACCCGAACCCGAACCCTAACCCTAACCCTAAACCGAACCCTAACCCAAATCCTAACCCTAACCCTAACCCGAACGCTAACCCTAACCCTAACCCGAACCCTAAACCTAAACCTAACCCTAATCCTAACCCTAAACCTAACCCGTACCCTAACCCTAACCCTAACCCTAACCCTAACCCGAACCATAACCCTAACCCTAAACCTAACCCTAACCCTAACCCCAAACCCTAACCCCAACCCTAACCCAACACGAACCCTAACCCGAAACCAAACCCTAACACTAACCTGAACACTAAGCCCTAACCCTAACCCGATCCCGAACCCTAACCCGAACCCGATTCCTAACCCAAACCCGAACCCGAACCCGAACCCTAACCCTAACCCTAACCCGAACCCTAACACTAAGCCTAACCCGAACCCTAACCCTAACCCGAACCCTAACCCTAACCAGAATCCTAACCCTAACCCTAAACCTAACCTGAACCCTAACCCTAACACGAACACTAACCCTAACCCGAACCCGAACCCTAACCCTAAACCTAACCTGAACCCTAACCCTTACACGAACACTAACCCTAACCCGAACCCGAACCCGAACACTAACACTAATCCGAACCCTAACCCTAAACCTAACCCTAACCCGAACCCTAACCCAAACCCGAACCCTAACCCGAACTCGAACCCTATCACTAACCCGAACCCGAACGCTAACTGTAACCCGAATCCTAACCCTAATCCTAACCCTAACCCTAACCCGAACCCTAACCCTCACCCTAACCCTAACCCTAACCCGAAACCTAACCCTTACCCTATCGCTAACCCTAACCCTAAACATAACCCCAAACCCTAACCCCAACCCTAACCCTAATCCGAACCCTAACCCGAACCCTAACCAAACACTAACCTGAACACAAACCCTAACCCTAACCCGAACCCGAACCGTAACCCGAACCCGATCCCTAACCCCAACCCGAACCCGAACCCGAACCCTAACCCTAACCCTAACCCAAAACCTAACCCTAAGCCTAACCTGAACCCTAACCCTAACCCGAACCCTAAACCTAACCAGAACCCGAACCCGAACCCGAACCCTAACCCTAACCCTAACCCGAACCCTAACCCTAACCCGAACCCTAACCCTAACCCTAACCCTAACCCGAAACCTAAACCTAACCCTAACCCGAACCCTAACCCTAACCCGAACCCTAACCCTAACCCTAACCCTACCCCGAACCGTAACCCTAACCCTAACCCAAATCCTAACCCTAACCCTAACCAGAACCCTAACCCGAACCCTAACACTAACCCTAACCCTAACCCGAACCCTAACCCTAACCCTAACCCGAACCCTAACCCTAACCCTAACCCTAACCCGAACCCTAACCCTAACCCTAACACGAACCCTAACCCCTAACCCGAACCCGAACCCGAACCCTAACCCTAACCCTAAACCGAACCCTAACCCAAATCCTAACCCTAACCCTAACCCGAACGCTAACCCTAACCCTAACCCGAACCCTAAACCTAAACCTAACCCTAATCCTAACCCTAAACCTAACCCGTACCCTAACCCTAACCCTAACCCTAACCCTAACCCGAACCATAACCCTAACCCTAACCCTAACCCTAACCCTAACCCCAAACCCTAACCCCAACCCTAACCCAACACGAACCCTAACCCGAAACCAAACCCTAACACTAACCTGAACACTAAGCCCTAACCCTAACCCGATCCCGAACCCTAACCCGAACCCGATTCCTAACCCAAACCCGAACCCGAACCCGAACCCTAACCCTAACCCTAACCCGAACCCTAACCCTAAGCCTAACCCGAAACCTAACCCTAACCCGAACCCTAACCCTAACCAGAATCCTAACCCTAACCCTAAACCTAACCTGAACCCTAACCCTAACACGAACACTAACCCTAACCCGAACCCGAACCCTAACCCTAAACCTAACCTGAACCCTAACCCTAACACGAACACTAACCCTAACCCGAACCCGAACCCGAACACTAACACTAATCCGAACCCTAACCCTAAACCTAACCCTAACCCGAACCCTAACCCAAACCCGAACCCTAACCCGAACTCGAACCCTATCACTAACCCGAACCCGAACCCTAACTGTAACCCGAATCCTAACCCTAACCCGAACCCTAACCCTAACCCGAACCCTAACCCTAACCCTAACCTGAACCCTAACCCTAACCCGAACCCTAACCCGAACCCGAACCCTAACCCTAACCCTAACCCTAACACTAACCCTAACTCTAACCCCTAACCCTAACCCCAACCCGAACCCTAACCCGAACCCTAACCCTAACCCTAACCCGAACCCTAACGCTAACCCGCACCCGAACCCTAACCCGAACCCTAACCCTAACCCTAACCCGAACCCTAAACCTAACCCTAACCCGAAACCTAACCCGAACCCTAACACTAACACTAACCCTAATCCTAACCCGAACACTAACCCTAACCCTAAACGAACCCTAACCCTAACCCTAACCCGAACCCGAGCCCTAACCCCTTACCCGAACCCTAACCCTAAACCGAACCCTAACGCTAACCCGAACCCGAACCCTAACCCGAACCCTAACCCTAACCCTAACCCTAACCCTAACCCTAACCCCAACCCTAACCCTAATCCGAACCCTAACCCGAACCCTAACCAAACACTAACCTGAACACTAAGCCGTAACCCTAACCCGAACCTGAAACCTAACCCGAACCCGATCCCTAACCCCAACCCGAACCCGAACCCGAACCCTAACCCTAACCCTAACCCAAAACCTAACCCTAACCCTAACCAGAACCCTAACCCGAACCCTAACACTAACCCTAACCCTAACCCGAACCCTAACCCTAACCCTAACCCGAACCCTAACCCTAACACGAACCCTAACCCGAACCCTAACCCTAACCCTAACACGAACCCTAACCCCTAACCCGAACCCGAACCCGAACCCGAACCGTAACCCTAACCCTAAACCGAACCCTAACCCAAATCCTAACCCTAACCCTAACCCGAACGCTAACCCTAACCCTAACCCGAACCCTAAACCTAAACCTAACCCTAATCCTAACCCTAAACCTAACCCGTACCCTAACCCTAACCCTAACCCTAACCCTAACCCGAACCATAAACCTAACCCTAACCCTAACCCTAATCCTAACCCCAAACCCTAACCCCAACCCTAACCCAACACGAACCCTAACCCGAAACCAAAACCTAACACTAACCTGAACACTAAGCCCTAACCCTAACCCGATCCCGAACCCTAACCCGAACCCGATTCCTAACCCAAACCCAAACCCGAACCCGAACCCTAACCCTAACCCTAACCCGAACCCTAACCCTAAGCCTAACCCGAACCCTAACCCTAAACCGAACCCTAACCCTAACCAGAATCCTAACCCTAACCCTAAACCTAACCTGAACCCTAACCCTAACACGAACACTAACCCTAACCCAAACCCAAACCCTAAACCTAAACCTAACCTGAACCCTAACCCTAACACGAACACTAACCCTAACCCGAACCCGAACCCGAACACTAACACTAACCCGAACCCTAACCCTAAACCTAACCCTAACCCGAACCCTAACCCAAAACCGAACCCTAACCCGAACTCGAACCCTATCACTAACCCGAACCCGAACCCTAACTGTAACCCGAATCCTAACCCTAACCCGAACCCTAAACCTAACCCGAACCTTAACCCTAACCCTAACCTGAACCCTAACCCTAACCCGAACCCTAACCCGAAACCGAACCCTAACCCTAACCCTAACCCTAACACTAACCCTAACTCTAACCCCTAACCCTAACCCCAACCCTAACCCTAAACCGAACCCTAACCCTAACCCTAACCCGAACCCTAACGCTAACCCGAACCCGAACCCTAACCCGAACCCTAACCCTAACCCTAACCCGAACCCTAAACCTAACCCTAACCCGAAACCTAACCCGAACCCTAACACTAACACTAACCCTAATCCTAACCCGAACACTAACCCTAACCCTAAACGAACCCTAACCCTAACCCGAACCCGAGCCCTAACCCCTTACCCGAAACCTAACACTAAACCGAACCCTAACGCTAACCCGAACCCGAACCCTAACCCGAACCCTAACCCGAACCCTAACCCGAACCCTAACCCTAACCCTAACACGAACCCTAACCCTAAACCCAACCCGAACCCTAACCCTAACCCGATCCCTAACCGTAACCCGAACCCGAACCCTAACCCTAACCCGAACCCTAACCCGAACCCTAACCCGAAACCTAAACCTAACCCTAACGCGAACCCTAAACCTAACCCGAACCCTAAACCTAACCCTAACCCTAACCCGAACCCTAACCCTAACCCTAAACCTAAACCGAACCCTAACCCTAATCCTAACCGGAACCCTAACCCTTAACCCTTACCCGAACCTGAACCCGAACCCTAACCCGAACCCGAACCCTAACCCTAACACGAACCCTAACCCTAACCCGAACCCTAACCATAACCCTAACCCTAACCCGAACCCTCACCCGAACCCTAAACCGAACCCTAACCCTAACCCTAACCCGAAACCTAACCCTAACCCTAACCCTAACACGAACCCTAACCCTAAACCTAATCCTAACACTAACCCTAACCCGAACCCTAAACCTAACGCTAAACCGAACCCGAACACTAAACCTAACCCGAACCCTAACCCGAAACCTAAACCTAACCCGAACCATAACCCTAACCCGAACCCTAACCCGAACCCTAACCCTGACCCTAAACCGAACCCTAACCCTGACCATAATCCGAAACCTAACCCTAACCCTAACCCAAACCCTAACCCGAACCCTAACCATAAACCTAACCCTAACCCAAACCCTAACCCCTAACCCTAACTCTAACCCTAAACCTAACCCTAACCCTAAAACCTAACCCTAACCCGAACCCTAACCCTAACCCTAACCCGTACCCGAACCCTAACGCGAATCCTAACCCTAACCCTAACCCGAACCCTAACCCTAACCCGAACCCGAACCCTAACACTAACCCGAACCCTAACCCGAACCCTAACCCGAACCCTAACCCTAACCCTAACCTGAAACCTAACCCGAACCCGAAACCGAACCCTAAACCGAACCCTAACCCGAACGCTAACCCGAACCCTAAACCGAACCCTAACCCTAACCCTAACCCGAATCCGAACCCGAGCCCTAACCCTAACCGTAACCCGAACCCTAACCCTAACCCGAACCCTAACCCTAACCCGAACCCTAACCCTAACCCTAACCCGAACCCTAACACTAACCAGAACCCTAACCCGAACCCTAACCCTAACCCTAACCCTAACACTAACCCTAACCCTAACTCTAACCCCTAAACCTAACCCCAACCCTAACCCTAAACCGAACCCTAACCCTAACCCTAACCCGAACCCTAACGCTAAAACGAACCTGAATCCTAACCCGAACCCTAACCCTAACCCTAACCCGAACCCTAACCCTAACCCTAATCCGAAACCTAAACCTAACCCGAACCCTAATCCTAAACCTAACCCGAACCCTAACCCTAACCCTAACCCGAACCTTAACCGTAACCCGAACCCTAACCCTAACCCTAACCCTAACCCTAACCCGAACCCTAACCCTAACCCTAACCCGAACCCTAACCCGAACCCTAACCCTAACCCTATCCTTAACACTAACCCCTAACCCTAACATAACCTGAACCCTTACCCGAACCTGAACCCTAAACCTAACTCGAACCCGAACCCGAACCCTAATCCGAACCCTAACCCTAACCCTACCCGAACCCTAACCCTAACCCTCACCCGAAACCTAACCATAACCCTAAAGTGAACCCGAAACCTAAGCCAAACCCGAATCCTAACCCGAACCCTGACACTAACCCGAACCCTAACCCTAACCCTAACCCAAACCCTAACCCGAACCCTAACCCTAACCCTAACCCTAACCCCTAACCCTAACACTAACCCTAACCCTAACCCTAAAACCTAACCCTAACCCGAACCCTAACCCTAACCCTAACCCTAACACGAACCCTAAACCTAAACCAAACCCTAATCCTAACCCTAACCCTAACCCGAACCCTAACCCTAACCCTAAACCTAACCCTAACCCGAAACCTAACCCTTACCCTATCGCTAACCCTAACCCTAACCCTAACCCCAAACCCTAACCCCAACCCTAACCCTAACCCGAACCCTAACCCGAACCCTAACCCTAACACTAACCTGAACACTAAGACCTAACCCTAACCCGAACCCGAACACTAACCCGAACCCGATCCCTAACCCCAACCCGAACCCGAACGCGAACCCTAACCCTAACTCTAACCCAAAACCTAACCCTAAGCCTAACCTGAACCCTAACCCTAACCCGAACCCTAACCCTAACCCGAACCCTAAACCTAACCAGAACCCGAACCCGAAACCGAACCCTAACCCTAACCCTAACCCGAACCCTAACCCTAACCCGAACCCTAACCCTAACCCGAACCCGAACCCTAAACCTAACCCTAACCCGAACCCTAACCCTAACCCGAACCCTAACACTAACCCTAACCCTAACCCGAACCCTAACCCTAACCCTAACCCAAATCCTAACCCTAACCCTAACCAGAACCCTAACCCGAACCCTAACACTAACCCTAACCCTAACCCGAACCCTAACCCTAACCCTAACCCGAACCCTAACCCTAACCCTAACCCTAACCCGAACCCTAACCCTAACCCTAACACGAACCCTAACCCCTAAACCGAACCCGAACCCGAACCCGAACCCTAACCCTAACCCTAAACCCAACCCTAACCCAAATCCTAACCCTAACCCTAACCCGAACCCTAACCCTAACCCTAACCCGAACCCTAAACCTAAACCTAACACAAATCCTAACCCTAACCCTAACCCGTACCCTAACCCTAACCCTAACCCTAACCCGAACCCTAACCCTAACCCTAACCCTAACCCTAACCCTAACCCCAAACCCTAACCCCATCCCTAACCCAACACAAACCCTAACCCGAAACCTAACCCTAACACCAACCTGAACACTAAGCCCTAACCCTAACCCGATCCCGAACCGTAACCCGAACCCGATCCCTAACCGAAACCCGAACCCGAACCCGAACCCTAACCCTAACCCTAACCCGAACCCTAACCCTAAGTCTAACCCGAACCCTAACCCTAACCCGAACCCTAACCCTAACCAGAATCCTAACCCTAACCAGAACCCGAACCCGAACCCGAACCCTAACCCTAACCCGAACCCGAATCCTAACCCTAACCCGAACCCTAACCCCTAACCCTAACCCGAACCCGAACCCTAACCCTAACCCTAACCCGAACCCGAACCCTAACCCTAACCCGAACCCTAACCCTAACCCTAACCCGAACCGTAACCCTAATCCTAACCCGAACCCTAACACTAAACCGAACCCGAACCCTAACCCTAAACCGAACCCGAACCCTAACCCTAACCCGAACCCTAGCACTAACCCTAAACCGAATCCTAAACCTAACCCTAACCCGAACCCTAACCATAAACCAAACCCTAACCCTAACCCTAACCCAAATCCTAACCCTAACCCTAACCCGAACCCTAACCCGAACCCTAACCCTAACCCTAACCCTAACCCGAACCCTAAACCTATCCCGAACCCGAACCCTAACCCTAACCCTTACCCGAACCCTAACCCTAAACCTAACCCTAACCCTAACCCGAACCCTAACCCTAACGCTAACCCGAACTCTAACCCGAACTCTAACCCGAACCCTAACCCTAACCCTAACCCGAAACCTAACCCTAACCCTAACCCAAACCCTAAACCGAACCCTAACCCCAACCCTAACCCAACACGAACCCTAACCCGAAACCAAAACCTAACACTAACCTGAACACTAAGCCCTAACCCTAACCCGATCCCGAACCCTAACCCGAACCCGATTCCTAACCCAAACCCAAACCCGAACCCGAACCCTAACCCTAACCCTAACCCGAACCCTAACCCTAAGCCTAACCCGAACCCTAACCCTAAACCGAACCCTAACCCTAACCAGAATCCTAACCCTAACCCTAAACCTAACCTGAACCCTAACCCTAACACGAACACTAACCCTAACCCGAACCCAAACCCTAACCCTAAACCTAACCTGAACCCTAACCCTAACACGAACACTAACCCTAACCCGAACCCGAACCCGAACACTAACACTAACCCGAACCCTAACCCTAAACCTAACCCTAACCCGAACCCTAACCCAAAACCGAACCCTAACCCGAACTCGAACCCTATCACTAACCCGAACCCGAACCCTAACTGTAACCCGAATCCTAACCCTAACCCGAACCCTAAACCTAACACGAACCTTAACCCTAACCCTAACCTGAACCCTAACCCTAACCCGAACCCTAACCCGAAACCGAACCCTAACCCTAACCCTAACCCTAACACTAACCCTAACTCTAACCCCTAAACCTAACCCCAACCCTAACCCTAAACCGAACCCTAACCCTAACCCTAACCCGAACCCTAACGCTAACCCGAACCCGAACCCTAACCCGAACCCTAACCCTAACCCTAACCCGAACCCTAAACCTAACCCTAACGCGAAACCTAACCCGAACCCTAACACTAACACTAACCCTAATCCTAACCCGAACACTAACCCTAACCCTAAACGAACCCTAACCCTAACCCTAACCCGAACCCGAGCCCTAACCCCTTACCCGAAACCTAACCCTAAACCGAACCCTAACGCTAACCCGAACCCGAAACCTAACCCGAACCCTAACCCGAACCCTAACCCGAACCCTAACCCTAACCCTAACACGAACCCTAACCCTAACCCCAACCCGAACCCTAACCCTAACCCGAACCCTAACCCTAACCCGAACCCGAACCTGAACTCTAACCCTAACCCGAAACCTAACCCTAACCCTAACCCGAACCCTAACCCAAACCCGAACCCTAAACCGAACCCGAACCCTAACCCTAACCCGAAACCGAACCCTAACCCTAACCCAAACCCTAACCCGAACCCTAACCCGAAACCTAAACCTAACCCTAACCCGATCCCTAACCGTAACCCGAACCCGAACCCTAACCCTAACCCGAACACTAACCCGAACCCTAACCCGAAACCTAAACCTAACCCTAACGCGAACCCTAAACCTAACCCGAACCCTAAACCTAACCCTAACCCTAACCCGAACCCTAACCCTAACCCTAACCCGAACCCTAACCCTAAACCTAACCCTAACCCGAACCCTAACCCTAATCCTAACCGGAACCCTAACCCTTAACCCTTACCCGAACCTGAACCCGAACCCTAACCCTAACCCGAACCCTAACCCTAACACGAACCCTAACCCTAACCCGAACCCTAACCATAACCCTAACCCTAACCCGAACCCTCACCCGAACCCTAAACCGAACCCTAACCCTAACCCTAACCCGAAACCTAACCCTAACCCTAACCCTAACACGAACCCTAACCCTAAACCTAATCCTAACACTAACCCTAACCCGAACCCTAAACCTAACGCTAAACCGAACCCGAACACTAAACCTAACCCGAACCCTAACCCGAAACCTAAACCTAACCCGAACCATAACCCTAACCCGAACCCTAACCCGAACCCTAACCCTGACCCTAAACCGAACCCTAACCCTGACCATAATCCGAAACCTAACCCTAACCCTAACCCAAACCCTACCCGAACTCTAACCCTAACCCTAACCCTAACCCAAACCCTAACCCGAACCCTAACCATAAACCTAACCCTAACCCAAACCCTAACCCCTAACCCTAACTCTAACCCTAAACCTAACCCTAACCCTAACCCTAAAACCTAACCCTAACTCGAACCCTAACCCTAACCCTAACCCGTACCCGAACCCTAACGCGAATCCTAACCCTAACCCTAACCCGAACCCTAACCCTAACCCGAACCCGAACCCTAACACTAACCCGAACCCTAACCCGAACCCTAACCCGAACCCTAACCCTAACCCTAACCTGAAACCTAACCCGAACCCGAAACCGAACCCTAAACCGAACCCTAACCCGAACGCTAACCCGAACCCTAAACCGAACCCTAACCCTAACCCTAACCCGAATCCGAACCCGAGCCCTAACCCTAACCGTAACCCGAACCCTAACCCTAACCCGAACCCTAACCCTAACCCGAACCCTAACCCTAACCCTAACCCGAACCCTAACACTAACCAGAACCCTAACCCGAACCCGAACCCTAACCCTAACCCTAACCCTAACACTAACCCTAACCCTAACTCTAACCCCTAAACCTAACCCCAACCCTAACGCTAAACCGAACCCTAACCCTAACCCTAACCCGAACCCTAACGCTAAAACGAACCCGAATCCTAACCCGAACCCTAACCCTAACCCTAACCCGAACCCTAACCCTAACCCTAATCCGAAACCTAAACCTAACCCGAACCCTAATCCTAAACCTAACCCGAACCCTAACCCTAACCCTAACCCGAACCTTAACCGTAACCCGAACCCTAACCCTAACCCTAACCCTAACCCTAACCCGAACCCTAACCCTAACCCTAACCCGAACCCTAACCCGAACCCTAACCCTAACCCTATCCTTAACACTAACCCCTAACCCTAACATAACCTGAACCCTTACCCGAACTTGAACCCTAAACCTAACTCGAACCCGAACCCGAACCCTAATCCGAACCCTAACCCTAACCCTACCCGAACCCTAATCCTAACCCTCACCCGAAACCTAACCATAACCCTAAAGCGAACCCGAAACCTAAGCCAAACCCGAATCCTAACCCGAACCCTGACACTAACCCGAACCCTAACCCTAACCCTAACACAAACCCTAACCCGAACCCTAACCCTAACCCTAACCCTAACCCCTAACCCTAACACTAACCCTAACCCTAACCCTAAAACCTAACCCTAACCCGAACCCTAACCCTAACCCTAACCCTAACACGAACCCTAAACCTAAACCAAACCCTAATCCTAACCCTAACCCTAATCCGAACCCTAACCCTAACCCTAACCCTAACCCTAACCCGAAACCTAACCCTTACCCTATCGCTAACCCTAACCCTAACCCTAACCCCAAACCCTAACCCCAACCCTAACCCTAACCCGAACCCTAACCCGAACCCTAACCCTAACACTAACCTGAACACTAAGACCTAACCCTAACCCGAACCCGAACACTAACCCGAACCCGATCCCTAACCCCAACCCGAACCCGAACGCGAACCCTAACCCTAACTCTAACCCAAAACCTAACCCTAAGCCTAACCTGAACCCTAACCCTAACCCGAACCCTAACCCTAACCCGAACCCTAAACCTAACCAGAACCCGAACCCGAACCCGAACCCTAACCCTAACCCTAACCCGAAACCTAACCCTAACCCGAACACTAACCCTAACCCGAACCCGAACCCTAAACCTAACCCTAACCCGAACCCTAACCCTAACCCGAACCCTAACACTAACCCTAACCCTAACCCGATCCCTAACCCTAACCCTAACCCAAATCCTAACCCTAACCCTAACCAGAACCCTAACCCGAACCCTAACACTAACCCTAACCCTAACCCGAACCCTAACCCTAACCCTAACCCGAACCCTAACCCTAACCCTAACCCTAAACCGAACCCTAACCCTAACCCTAACACGAACCCTAACCCCTAACCCGAACCCGAACCCGAACCCGAACCCTAACCCTAACCCTAAACCCAACCCTAACCCAAATCCTAACCCTAACCCTAACCCGAACCCTAACCCTAACCCTAACACGAACCCTAAACCTAAACCTAACACAAATCCTAACCCTAACCCTAACCCGTACCCTAACCCTAACCCTAACCCGAACCCGAACCCTAACCCTAACCCTAACCCTAACCCTAACCCCAAACCCTAACCCCATCCCTAACCCAACACAAACCCTAACCCGAAACCTAACCCTAACACCAACCTGAACACTAAGCCCTAACCCTAACCCGATCCCGAACCGTAACCCGAACCCGATCCCTAACCGAAACCCGAACCCGAACCCGAACCCTAACCCTAACCCTAACCCGAACCCTAACCCTAAGTCTAACCCGAACCCTAACCCCTAACCCTAACCCGAACCCGAACCCTAACCCTAACCCTAACCCGAACCCGAACCCTAACCCTAACCCGAACCCTAACCCTAAACCTAACCCGAACCGTAACCCTAATCCTAACCCGAACCCTAACACTAAACCGAACCCGAACCCTAACCCTAAACCGAACCCGAACCCTAACCCTAACCCGAACCCTAGCACTAACCCTAAACCGAATCCTAAACCTAACCCTAACCCGAACCCTAACCCTAAACCGAACCCTAACCCTAACCCTAACCCAAATCCTAACCCTAACCCTAACCCGAACCCTAACCCGAACCCTAACCCTAACCCTAACCCTAACCCGAACCCTAAACCTATCCCGAACCCGAACCCTAACCCTAACCCTTACCCGAACCCTAACCCTAAACCTAAACCTAACCCTAACCCGAACCCTAACCCTAACGCTAACCAAACTCTAACCCGAACCCTAACCCTAACCCTAACCCGAAACCTAACCCTAACCCTAACCCAAACCCTAAACCGAACCCTAACCCTAACCCTAACCCTAACTCGAACCCTAACCCTAACCCTAACCCGAACCCTAACCTCTAACCGAACCCTAATCCTAACCCTAACCCTAACCCGAACCCTAAACCTAACCCTAACCCTAAACCTAACCCGAACCCTAACCCTTACCCTAACCCGAACCCTAACCCGAACCCTAACCCTAACACTAACCTGAACACTAACCCCTAAACCTAACCCGAACCTGAACCCTAACCCGAACCCGATCCCTAACCCAAACCCGAACCCGAACCCTAACCCTAACCCTAACACGAACCCTAACCCTAATCCTAACCCGAACCCTAACCCTAACCCGAACCCTAACCCTAACCCTAACCCGAAACCTAACCCTAACCCGAACCCGTACCCGAACCCGAACCCTAACCCTAACCCTAACCCGAACCCTAACACTAACCCGAACCCTAACCCTAACCCTAACCCGAACCCTAACCCTAACCCTAACCTGAACCCTAACACTAACACGAACACTAACCCTAACCCGAACCCGAACCCGAACACTAACACTAACCCGAACCCTAACCCTAAACCTAACCCTAACCCGAACCCTAACCCAAACCCGTACCCTAACCCGAACTCGAACCCTATCACAAACCCGAACCCGAACCCTAACTGTAAACCGAACCCTAACCCTAACCCGAAACCTAACCCTAACCCGAACCCTAACCCGAACCCTAACCCTAAACCGAACCCTAACCCTAACCCTAACCCTAACCCTAACCCTAACCCTAACCCGAACCCAAACCCTAACCCGAACCCTAACCCTAACCCTAACCCGAACCCTAAACCTAACCCTAACCCGAAACCTAACCCGAACCCTAACACTAACACTAACCCTAATCCTAAACCGAACACTAACCCTAACCCTAACCGGAACCCTAACCCTAACCCTAACCCAAACCCGAGCCCTAACCCCTTACCCGAATCCAAACCCTAACCCGAACCCTAACGCTAACCCGAAACCGAACCCTAACCCGAACCCTAACCCTAACCCTAACACGAACCCTAACCCTAACTCGAACCCGAACCCTAACTGTAACCCGAACCCTAACCCGAACCCGAACACGAACCCGAACTCTAACCCTAACCCGAACCCTAACCCTAACCCTAATCCGAACCCTAACCCAAACCCGAACCCTAAACCAAACCCGAACCCTAACCATAACCCGAAACCGAACCCTAACCCTAACCCGAACCCTAACCCGAACCCTAACCCGAAACCTAAACCTAACCCTAACCCGAACCCTAACCCTAACCCGAACCCGAACCCGAACCCTAACCCTAACCCGAACCCTAACCCGAACCCTAACCCGATACCTAAACCTAACCCTAACGCGAACCCTAACCCTAACCCGAACCCTAACCCGAACCCTAACCCTAACCCGAACCCTAACCCTAACCCTAACCCTAACCCGAACCCTAACCCTAAACCTAACCCTAACCCGAACCCTAACCCTAACCCTAACCCGAACCCTAACCCTTAACCCTTACCCGAACCTGAACCCGAAACCTAACCCTAACCCGAACCCTAACCCTAACACGAACCCTAACCCTAACCCGAACCCTAACCATAACCCTAACCCTAACCCGAACCCTCACCCGAACCCTAAACCGAACCCTAACCCTAACCCTAACCCGAAACTTAACCCTAACCCTAACCCGAACCCGAACCCTAACCCTAAACCTAACCCTAACACTAACCCTAACCCGAACCCTAACCCTAACGCTAAACCGAACCCGAACACTAAACCTAACCCGAACCCTAACCCGAAACCTAAACCTAACCCGAACCATAACCCTAACCCGAACCCTAACCCGAACCCTAACCCTGACCCTAACACGAACCCTAACCCTGACCATAATCCGAAACCTAACCCTAACCCTAACCCAAACCCTACCCGAACTCTAACCCTAACCCTAACCCTAACCCTAACCCTAACACCTAACCCTAACTCTAACCCTAACCCTAACCCTAACCGTAAAACCTAACCCTAACCCGAACCCTAACCCGAACCCTAACCCTAAACCTAACCTGAAACCTAACCCGAACCCTAAACCGAAGCCTAAACCGAACCCTAACCCGAAACCTAAACCGAAAACTAACCCTAACCCTAACCCGAACCCTAACCCGAACCCTAAACTGAACCCTAACCCGTACACTAACCCGAACCATAAACCGAACCCTAACCCTAACCCGAACCCGAACCCGAGCCCTAACCCTAACCGTAACCCGAACCCTAACCCTAACCCGAACCCTAACCCTAACCCGAACCCTAAACCTAACCCTAACCCGAACCCTAACACTAACCAGAACCCTAACCCGAACCCGAACCCTAACCCTAACCCTAACCCTAACACTAACCCTAACCCTAACTCTAACCCCTAAACCTAACCCCAACCCTAACCCTAAACCGAACCCTAACCATAACCCTAACCCGAACCCTAACGCTAACCCGAACCCGAATCCTAACCCGAACCCTAACCCTAACCCTAACCCGAAACATAAACCTAACCCTAATCCGAAACCTAAACCTAACCCGAACCCTAATCCTAAACCTAACCCGAACCCTAACCCTAACCCTAACCAGAACCTTAACCGTAACCCGAACCCTAAACCTAACCCTAACCCTAACCCTAACCCGAAACCTAACCCTAACCCTAACCCGAACCCTAACCCGAACCCTAACCCTAACCCTATCCTGAACACTAACCCCTAACCCTAACATAACCCGAACCCTTACCCGAACCTGAACCCTAAACCTAACTCGAACCCGAACCCGAACCCTAACCCGAAACCTAACCCTAACCCTACCCGAACCCTAACCCTAACCCTAACCCTAACCCGAAACCTAACCATAACCCTAAAGCGAACCCGAAACCTAAGCCAAACCCGAACCCTAACCCGAACCCTGACCCTAACCCGAACCCTAACCCTAGCCCTAACCCAAACCCTAACCCGAACCCTAACCTTAACCCTAACCCTAACCCCTAACCCTAACACTAACCCTAACCCTAACCCTAAAACCTAACCCTAACCCGAACACTAACACTAAGCCTAACCCTAACACGAACCCTAAACCTAAACCTAACCCTAATCCTAACCCTAACCCTAACCCGAACCCTAACCCTAACCCTAACCCGAAACCTAACCCTTACCCTATCGCTAACCCTAACCCTAACCCTAACCCCAAACCCTAACCCCAACCCTAACCCTAACCCGAACCCTAACCCGAACCCTAACCCTAACACTAACCTGAACACTAAGCCCTAACCCTAACCCGAACCCGAACCCTAACCCGAACCCGATCCCTAACCCCAACCCGAACCCGAACCCGAACCCTAACCATAACCAAACCCAAAACCTAACCCTAAGCCTAACCTGAACCCTAACCCTAACCCGAACCCTAACCCTAACCCGAACTCTAAACCTAACCTGAACCCGAACCCGAACGCGAACCCTAACCCTAACCCTAACCCGAACCCTAACCCTAACCCGAACCCTAACCCTAACCCTAACCCGAACCCTAAACCTAACCCTAACCCGAACCCTAACCCAAACCCGAACCCGAACCCGAACCCTAACCCTAACCCTAACCCGAACCCTAACCCTAACACTAACCCAAATCCTAACCCTAACCCTAACCAGAACCCTCACCCGAACCCTATCACTAACCCTAACCCTAACCCGAACCCTAACCACAACCCTAACCCGAACCCTAACCCTAACCCTAACCCTAACCCTAACCAGAACCCTAACCCTAACCCTAACCCTAACACGAACCCTAACCCCTAACCCGAACCCGAACCCGAACCCGAACCCTAACCCTAACCCTAAACCGAACCCTAACCCAAATATTAACCCTAACCCTAACCCGAACCCTAACCCTAACCCGAACCCTAACCCTAACCCTAACCCTAACCCTAACCCCAAACCCTAACCCCAACCCTAACCCAACACGAACCCTAACCCGAAACCTAACCCTAACACTAACCTGAACACTAAGCCCTAACCCTAACCCGATCCCGAATCCTAACCCGAACCGGATCCCTAACTCAAACCTGAACCCGAACCCGAACCCTAACCCTAACCCTAACCTGAACCCTAACCCTAAGCCTAACCCGAACCCTAACCCTAACCCGAACCCTAACCCTAACCAGAATCCTAACCCTAACCAGAACCCGAACCAGAACCCGAACCCTAACCCTAACCCTAACCCGAACCCTAACCCTAACCCGAACCCTAACCCCTAACCCTAACCCGAACCCGAACCCTAACCCTAACCCTAACCCTAACCCTAACCCTAACCCGAACACGAACACTAACCGGAACCCTAACCCGAAACCTAACCCTAACCCGAACCCTAACACTAAACCGAACCCGAACCCTAACCCTAACCCGAACCCGAACCCTAACCCTAACCCGAACCCTAACCCTAACCCTAACCCGAAACCTAAACCTAACCCTAACCCGAACCCTAACCCTAACCCGAACCCTAACACTAACCCTAACCCAAATCCTAACCCTAACCCTAACCCGAACCCTAACCCGAACCCTAACCCTAACCCTAACCCTAACCCGAACCCTAAACCTATCCCGAACCCGAACCCTAAACCTAACCCTTATCCGAACCCTAACCCTAAACCTAACCCTAACCCTAACCCGAAACCTACTTAACCCGAACCCTAACCCTAACGCTAACCCGAACCCTAACCCTAACCCTAACCCTAACCCGAACCCTAACCCTAAACCTAACCCTAACCCTAACCCTAACCCGAAACCTAAACCTAACGGTAAACCGAACCCGAACCCTAAACCGAACCCGAACCCTAACGCGAAACCTAAACCTAACCCGAACCCTAACCCTAACCCGAACCCTAACCCGAACCCTAACACTGACCCTAACCCTAACCCTAACCCTTACACTAACCCGAACCCTAACCCTAACCCTAACCCATAACCTAACCCGATCCCTAACCCTAACCCTAGCCCTAACCCTTACCCTAACCCCTAACCCTAACTCTAAACCTAACCCTAACCCTAACCCTAAAACCTATCCCTAACCCGAACCCTAAATCTAACCCTAACCCGAACCCGAACCCTAACGTGAATCTTAACCCTAACCCTGACACGAACCCTAACCCTAAACCTATCCCGAAACCTAAACCTAACCCGAACCCTAACCCGAACCCTAACCCTAACCCTAACCCGAACACTAACCCTGACACTAACCCGAAACCTAACCCTAACCCTAACCCAAACCCTACCCCGAACCCTAACCCTAACCCTAACCTTAACCCAAACCCTAACCCCTAACCCTAACCCGAAACCTAACCCTAACCATAACCCTAAACCTAACCCGAACCCTAACCCTTACCCTAACCCTAACCCTAACCCGAACCCTAATCCTTAACCTAACCCTAACCCTTACCCGAACCCGAACCCTAACCCGAACCCTAACCCTAACCCTAACCCTAACCGAAACCTAACACTAACCCTAACCCGAACCCGAACCCTAACCTGAACCCGAACCCTAACCCGAACCCTAACCTTAACGCTAACCCGAACTCTAACCCTAACCCGAACCCTAAACCGAACCCTAAACCGAACCCTAACCCTAACGCTAACCCGAACTCTAACCCGAACCCTAACCCTAACCCTAATCCTAACCCTAACACTAACCCTAACCCTAACTCTAACCCCTAAAACTAACCCCAACCCTAACCCTAAACCGAACCCTAACCCTAAACCTAACCTGAACCCTAACGCTAACCCGAACCCGAATCCTAACCCGAACCCTAACCCTAACCCTAACCCGAACCCTAACCCTAACCCTAATCCGAAACCTAAACCTAACCCAAACCCTAATCCTAAACCTAACCCGAACCCTAACCCTAACCCTAACCCGAACCTTAACCGTAACCCGAACCCTAAACCTAACCCTAACCCTAACCCTAACCCGAAACCTAACCCTAACCCTAACCCGAACCCTAACCCGAACCCTAACCCTAACCCTATCCTGAACACTAACCCCTAACCCTAACATAACCCGAACCCTTACCCGAACCTGAACCCTAAACCTAACTCGAAACCGAACCCGAACCCTAACCCGAACCCTAACCCGAACCCTAACCCGAACCCTAACCCTAAACCTAACCCTAACCCCTAACCCTAACACTAACCCTAACCCTAACCCTAAAACCTAACCCTAACCCGAACCCTAACCCTAACCCTAACCCTAACACGAACCCTAAACCTAAAACTAACCCTAATCCTAACCCTAACCCTAACCCGAACCCTAACCCTAACCCTAACCCTAACCCTAACCCGAAACCTAACCCTTACCCTATCGCTAACCCTAACCCTAACCCTAACCCCAAACCCTAACCCCAACCCTAACCCTAACCCCAACCCTAAAACGAACCCTAACCCTAACACTAACCTGAACACTAAGCCCTAACCCTAACCCGAACCCGAACCCTAACCCGAACCCGATCCCTAACCCCAACCCGAACCCGAACCCGAACCCTAACCCTAACCCTAACCCAAAACCTAACCCTAAGCCTAACCTGAACCCTAACCCAAATCCTAACCCTAACCCTAACCCGAACGCTAACCCTAACCCTAACCCGAACCCTAAACCTAAACCTAACCCTAATCCTAACCAAAACTCTAACCCGTACCCTAACCCTAAACCTAACCCTAACCCTAACCCGAACCATAACCCTAACCCTAAACCTAACCCTATCCCTAACCCCAAACCCTAACCCCAACCCTAACCCAACACGAACCCTAACCCGAAACCTAACCCTAACACTAACCTGAACACTAAGCCCTAACCCTAACCCGATCCCGAACCCTAACCCGAACCCGATCCCTAACCCAAACCCGAACCCGAACCCGAACCCTAACCCTAACCCTAACCCGAACCCTAACCCTAAGCCTAACCCGAACCCTAACCCTAACCCGAACCCTAACCCTAACCAGAATCCTAACCCTAACCCTAAACCTAACCTGAACCCTAACCCTAACACGAACACTAACCCTAACCCGAACCCGAACCCTAACCCTAAACCTAACCTGAAACCTAACCCTAACACGAACACTAACCCTAACCCGAACCCGAACCCGAACACTAACACTAACCCGAACCCTAACCCTAAACCTAACCCTAACCCGAACCCTAACCCAAACCCGAACCCTAACCCGAACTCGAACCCTATCACTAACCCGAACCCGAACCCTAACTGTAACCCGAACCCTAACCCTAACCCGAACCCTAACCCTAACCCGAACCCTAACCCTAACCCTAACCCGAACCCTAACCCTAACCCGAACCCTAACCCGAACCTGAACCCTAAACCTAACCCTAACCCTAACACTAACCCTAACTCTAACCCCTAACGCTAACCCCAACCCTAACCCTAAACCGAACCCTAACCCTAACCCTAACCCGAACCCTAACGCTAACCCGAACCCGAACCCTAACCCGAACCCTAACCCTAACCCTAACCCGAACCCTAAACCTAACCCTAACGCGAAACCTAACCCGAACCCTAACACTAACACTAACCCTAATCCTAACCCGAACACTAAACCTAACCCTAACCGAACCCTAACCCTAACCCTAACCCGAACCCGAGCCCTAACCCCTTACCCGAACCCTAACCCTAACCCGAACCCTAACGCTAACCCGAACCCGAACCCTAACCCGAACCCGAACCCTAACCCTAACCCGAACCCTAACCCTAACCCGAACCCGAACCCGAACTCTAAACCTAAGCCGAACCCTAACCCTAACCCTAACCCGAACCCTAACAAAAACCCGAACCCTAAACCGAACCCGAACCCGAACCCTAACCCTAACCCGAACCCTAACCCTAACCCGAACCCGAACCCTAACCCTAACCCGAACCCTAACCCGAACCCTAACCCGAAACATAAACCTAACCCTAACGCGAACCCTAACCCTAACCCGAACCCTAAACCTAACCCTAACCCTAACCCGAACCCTAACCCTAACCCTAACCCTAACCCGAACCCTAACCCTAAACCTAACCCTAACCCGAACCCTAACCCTAAACCTAACCCTAACCCTAACCCTAACCCGAACCCTAACCCTAAACCGAACCCGAACCCTAACCCTAACCCGAACCCTAACCCGAACCCTAACCCGAACCCTAACCCTAACCCTAACCTGAAACATAACCCGAACCCGAAACCGAACCCTAACCCGAAACCTAATCCGAAAACTAACCCTAACCCTAACCCGAACCCTAACCCGAACCCTAAACCGAACCCTAACCCGAACGCTAACCCGAACCCTAAACCGAACCCTAACCCTAACCCTAACCCGAAACCGAACCCGAGCCCTAACCCTAACCGTAACCCGAACCCTAACCCTAACCCGAACCCTAAACCTAACCCTAACGCGAAACCTAACCCGAACCCTAACACTAACACTAACCCTAATCCTAACCCGAACACTAAACCTAACCCTAACCGAACCCTAACCCTAACCCTAACCCGAACCCGAGCCCTAACCCCTTACCCGAACCCTAACCCTAACCCGAACCCTAACGCTAACCCGAACCCGAACCCTAACCCGAACCCGAACCCTAACCCTAACCCGAACCCTAACCCTAACCCGAACCCGAACCCGAACTCTAAACCTAAGCCGAACCCTAACCCTAACCCTAACCCGAACCCTAACAAAAACCCGAACCCTAAACCGAACCCGAACCCGAACCCTAACCCTAACCCGAACCCTAACCCTAACCCGAACCCGAACCCTAACCCTAACCCGAACCCTAACCCGAACCCTAACCCGAAACATAAACCTAACCCTAACGCGAACCCTAACCCTAACCCGAACCCTAAACCTAACCCTAACCCTAACCCGAACCCTAACCCTAACCCTAACCCTAACCCGAACCCTAACCCTAACCCTAACCCTAACCCGAACCCTAACCCTAAACCTAACCCTAACCCTAACCCTAACCCGAACCCTAACCCTAAACCGAACCCGAACCCTAACCCTAACCCGAACCCTAACCCGAACCCTAACCCGAACCCTAACCCTAACCCTAACCTGAAACATAACCCGAACCCGAAACCGAACCCTAACCCGAAACCTAATCCGAAAACTAACCCTAACCCTAACCCGAACCCTAACCCGAACCCTAAACCGAACCCTAACCCGAACGCTAACCCGAACCCTAAACCGAACCCTAACCCTAACCCTAACCCGAAACCGAACCCGAGCCCTAACCCTAACCGTAACCCGAACCCTAACCCTAACCCGAACCCTAACCCTAACCCGAACCCTAACCCTAACCCTTACCCGAACCCTAACACTAACCAGAACCCTAACCCGAACCCGAACCCTAACCCTAACCCTAACCCTAACACTAACCCTAACCCTAACTCTAACCCCTAAACCTAACCCCAACCCTAACCCTAAACCGAACCCTAACCCTAACCCTAACCCGAAACCTAACGCTAACCCGAACCCGAATCCTAACCCGAACCCTAACCCTAACCCTAACCCGAACCCTAACCCTAACCCTAATCCGAAACCTAAACCTAACCCGAACCCTAACCCTACCCGAACCCTAACCCTAACCCGAAACCTAACCATAACCCTAAAGCGAAACCGAAACCTAAGCCAAACCCGAACCCTAACCCGAACCCTGACCCTAACCCGAGCCCTAACCCTAACCCTAACCCAAACCCTAACCCGAACCCTAACCCTAACCCTAACCCTAACCCCTAAACCTAACACTAACCCTAACCCTAACCCTAAAACCTAACCCTAACCCGAACCCTAACCCTAACCCTAACCCTAACACGAACCCTAAACCTAAACCTAACCCTAATCCTAAACCTAACCCTAACCCGAACCCTAACCCTAACCCTAACCCTAACCCTAACCCGAAACCTAACCCTTACCCTATCGCTAACCCTAACCCTAACCCTAACCCCAAACCCTAACCCCAACCCTAACCCTAATCCGAACCCTAACCCGAAACCTAACCAAACACTAACCTGAACACAAACCCTAACCCTAACCCGAACCCGAACCGTAACCCGAACCCGATCCCTAACCCCAACCCGAACCCGAACCCGAACCCTAACCCTAACCCTAACCCAAAACCTAACCCTAAGCCTAACCTGAACCCTAACCCTAACCCGAACCCTAACCCTAACCCGAACCCTAAACCTAACCAGAACCCGAACCCGAACCCGAACCCTAACCCTAACCCTAAACCGAACCCTAACCCTAACCCGAACCCTAACCCTAACCCTAACCCGAAACCTAAACCTAACCCTAACCCGAAACCTAACCCTAACCCGAACCCTAACCCTAACACTAACCCTACCCCGAACCCTAACCCTAACCCTAACCCAAATCCTAAACCTAACCCTAACCAGAACCCTAACCCGAACCCTAACACTAACCCTAACCCTAACCCGAACCCTAACCCTAACCCTAACCCGAACCCTAACCCTAACCCTAACCCTAACCCGAACCCTAACCCTAACCCTAACACGAACCCTAACCCCTAACCCGAACCCGAACCCGAACCCTAACCCTAACCCTAAACCGAACCCTAACCCAAATCCTAACCCTAACCCTAACCCGAACGCTAACCCTAACCCTAACCCGAACCCTAAACCTAAACCTAACCCTAATCCTAACCCTAAACCTAACCCGTACCCTAACCCTAACCCTAACCCGAACCCGAACCATAACCCTAACCCTAACCCTAACCCTAACCCTAACCCTAACCCCAAACCCTAACCCCAACCCTAACCCAACACGAACCCTAACCCGAAACCAAACCCTAACACTAACCTGAACACTAAGCCCTAACCCTAACCCGATCCCGAACCCTAACCCGAACCCGATTCCTAACCCAAACCCGAACCCGAACCCGAACCCTAACCCTAACCCTAACCCGAACCCTAACCCTAAGCCTAACCCGAACCCTAACCCTAACCCGAACCCTAACCCTAACCAGAATCCTAACCCTAACCCTAAACCTAACCTGAACCCTAACCCTAACACGAACACTAACCCTAACACGAACCCGAACCCTAACCCTAAACCTAACCTGAACCCTAACCCTAACACGAACACTAACCCTAACCCGAACCCGAACCCGAACACTAACACTAATCCGAACCCTAACCCTAAACCTAACCCTAACCCGAACCCTAACCCAAACCCGAACCCTAACCCGAACTCGAACCCTATCACTAACCCGAACCCGAACCCTAACTGTAACCCGAATCCTAACCCTAACCCGAACCCTAACCCTAACCCGAACGCTAACCCTAACCCTAACCTGAACACTAACCCTAACCCGAACCCTAACCCGAACCCGAACCCTAACCCTAACCCTAACCCTAACACTAACACTAACTCTAACCCCTAACCCTAACCCCAACCCGAACCCTAACCCGAACCCTAACCCTAACCCTAACCCGAACCCTAACGCTAACCCGCACCCGAACCCTAACCCGAACCCTAACCCTAACCCTAAACCGAACCCTAAACCTAACCCTAACCCGAAACCTAACCCGAACCCTAACACTAACACTAACACTAATCCTAACCCGAACACTAACCCTAACCCTAAACGAACCCTAACCCTAACCCTAACCCGAACCCGAGCCCTAACCCCTTACCCGAACCCTAACCCTAAACCGAACCCTAACGCTAACCCGAACCC
>JAVLSZ010000092.1:245000-277500 GCA_032313775.1 Urocyon cinereoargenteus | reverse complement strand
CTAACCCCTAAACCTAACCCGAACCTGAACCCTAACCCGAACCCGATCCCTAACCCAAACCCGAACCCGAACCCTAACCCTAACCCTAACACGAACCCTAACCCTAATCCTAACCCGAACCCTAACCCTAACCCGAACCCTAACCCTAACCCTAACCCGAAACCTAACCCTAACCCGAACCCGTACCCGAACCCGAACCCTAACCCTAACCCTAACCCGAACCCTAACACTAACCCGAACCCTAACCCTAACCCTAACCCGAACCCTAACCCTAACCCTAACCTGAACCCTAACCCTAACACGAACACTAACCCTAACCCGAACCCGAACCCGAACACTAACACTAACCCGAACCCTAACCCTAAACCTAACCCTAACCCGAACCCTAACCCAAACCCGTACCCTAACCCGAACTCGAACCCTATCACAAACCCGAACCCGAACCCTAACTGTAACCCGAACCCTAACCCTAACCCGAAACCTAACCCTAACCCGAACCCTAACCCGAACCCTAACCCTAAACCGAACCCTAACCCTAACCCTAACCCTAACCCTAACCCTAACCCGAACCCAAACCCTAACCCGAACCCTAACCCTAACCCTAACCCGAACCCTAAACCTAACCCTAACCCGAAACCTAACCCGAACCCTAACACTAACACTAACCCTAATCCTAAACCGAACACTAACCCTAACCCTAACCGGAACCCTAACCCTAACCCTAACCCAAACCCGAGCCCTAACCCCTTACCCGAATCCAAACCCTAACCCGAACCCTAACGCTAACCCGAAACCGAACCCTAACCCGAACCCTAACCCTAACCCTAACACGAACCCTAACCCTAACTCGAACCCGAACCCTAACTGTAACCCGAACCCTAACCCGAACCCGAACACGAACCCGAACTCTAACCCTAACCCGAACCCTAACCCTAACCCTAATCCGAACCCTAACCCAAACCCGAACCCTAAACCAAACCCGAACCCTAACCATAACCCGAAACCGAACCCTAACCCTAACCCGAACCCTAACCCGAACCCTAACCCGAAACCTAAACCTAACCCTAACCCGAACCCTAACCCTAACCCGAACCCGAACCCGAACCCTAACCCTAACCCGAACCATAACCCGAACCCTAACCCGAAACCTAAACCTAACCCTAACGCGAACCCTAACCCTAACCCGAACCCTAACCCGAACCCTAACCCTAACCCGAACCCTAACCCTAACCCTAACCCTAACCCGAACCCTAACCCTAAACCTAACCCTAACCCGAACCCTAACCCTAACCCTAACCCGAACCCTAACCCTTAACCCTTACCCGAACCTGAACCCGAAACCTAACCCTAACCCGAACCCTAACCCTAACACGAACCCTAACCCTAACCCGAACCCTAACCATAACCCTAACCCTAACCCGAACCCTCACCCGAACCCTAAACCGAACCCTAACCCTAACCCTAACCCGAAACTTAACCCTAACCCTAACCCGAACCCGAACCCTAACCCTAAACCTAACCCTAACACTAACCCTAACCCGAACCCTAACCCTAACGCTAAACCGAACCCGAACACTAAACCTAACCCGAACCCTAACCCGAAACCTAAACCTAACCCGAACCATAACCCTAACCCGAACCCTAACCCGAACCCTAACCCTGACCCTAACACGAACCCTAACCCTGACCATAATCCGAAACCTAACCCTAACCCTAACCCAAACCCTACCCGAACTCTAACCCTAACCCTAACCCTAACCCTAACCCTAACACCTAACCCTAACTCTAACCCTAACCCTAACCCTAACCGTAAAACCTAACCCTAACCCGAACCCTAACACTAACCCTAACCCGTACCCGAACCCTAACGCGAATCCTAACCCTAACCCTAACCCGAACCCTAACCCTAACCCGAACCCGAACCCTAACCCTAACCCTAAGCCGAACCCTAACCCGAACCCTAACCCGAACCCTAACCCTAAACCTAACCTGAAACCTAACCCGAACCCTAAACCGAAGCCTAAACCGAACCCTAACCCGAAACCTAAACCGAAAACTAACCCTAACCCTAACCCGAACCCTAACCCGAACCCTAAACTGAACCCTAACCCGTACACTAACCCGAACCATAAACCGAACCCTAACCCTAACCCGAACCCGAACCCGAGCCCTAACCCTAACCGTAACCCGAACCCTAACCCTAACCCGAACCCTAACCCTAACCCGAACCCTAAACCTAACCCTAACCCGAACCCTAACACTAACCAGAACCCTAACCCGAACCCGAACCCTAACCCTAACCCTAACCCTAACACTAACCCTAACCCTAACTCTAACCCCTAAACCTAACCCCAACCCTAACCCTAAACCGAACCCTAACCCTAACCCTAACCCGAACCCTAACGCTAACCCGAACCCGAATCCTAACCCGAACCCTAACCCTAACCCTAACCCGAAACATAAACCTAACCCTAATCCGAAACCTAAACCTAACCCGAACCCTAATCCTAAACCTAACCCGAACCCTAACCCTAACCCTAACCAGAACCTTAACCGTAACCCGAACCCTAAACCTAACCCTAACCCTAACCCTAACCCGAAACCTAACCCTAACCCTAACCCGAACCCTAACCCGAACCCTAACCCTAACCCTATCCTGAACACTAACCCCTAACCCTAACATAACCCGAACCCTTACCCGAACCTGAACCCTAAACCTAACTCGAACCCGAACCCGAACCCTAACCCGAAACCTAACCCTAACCCTACCCGAACCCTAACCCTAACCCTAACCCTAACCCGAAACCTAACCATAACCCTAAAGCGAACCCGAAACCTAAGCCAAACCCGAACCCTAACCCGAACCCTGACCCTAACCCGAACCCTAACCCTAGCCCTAACCCAAACCCTAACCCGAACCCTAACCTTAACCCTAACCCTAACCCCTAACCCTAACACTAACCCTAACCCTAACCCTAAAACCTAACCCTAACCCGAACACTAACACTAAGCCTAACCCTAACACGAACCCTAAACCTAAACCTAACCCTAATCCTAACCCTAACCCTAACCCGAACCCTAACCCTAACCCTAACCCGAAACCTAACCCTTACCCTATCGCTAACCCTAACCCTAACCCTAACCCCAAACCCTAACCCCAACCCTAACCCTAACCCGAACCCTAACCCGAACCCTAACCCTAACACTAACCTGAACACTAAGCCCTAACCCTAACCCGAACCCGAACCCTAACCCGAACCCGATCCCTAACCCCAACCCGAACCCGAACCCGAACCCTAACCCTAACCAAACCCAAAACCTAACCCTAAGCCTAACCTGAACCCTAACCCTAACCCGAACCCTAACCCTAACCCGAACTCTAAACCTAACCTGAACCCGAACCCGAACGCGAACCCTAACCCTAACCCTAACCCGAACCCTAACCCTAACCCGAACCCTAACCCTAACCCTAACCCGAACCCTAAACCTAACCCTAACCCGAACCCTAACCCAAACCCGAACCCGAACCCGAACCCTAACCCTAACCCTAACCCGAACCCTAACCCTAACCCTAACCCAAATCCTAACCCTAACCCTAACCAGAACCCTCACCCGAACCCTATCACTAACCCTAACCCTAACCCGAACCCTAACCACAACCCTAACCCGAACCCTAACCCTAACCCTAACCCTAACCCTAACCAGAACCCTAACCCTAACCCTAACCCTAACACGAACCCTAACCCCTAACCCGAACCCGAACCCGAACCCGAACCCTAACCCTAACCCTAAACCGAACCCTAACCCAAATATTAACCCTAACCCTAACCCGAACCCTAACCCTAACCCGAACCCTAACCCTAACCCTAACCCTAACCCTAACCCCAAACCCTAACCCCAACCCTAACCCAACACGAACCCTAACCCGAAACCTAACCCTAACACTAACCTGAACACTAAGCCCTAACCCTAACCCGATCCCGAATCCTAACCCGAACCGGATCCCTAACCCAAACCTGAACCCGAACCCGAACCCTAACCCTAACCCTAACCTGAACCCTAACCCTAAGCCTAACCCGAACCCTAACCCTAACCCGAACCCTAACCCTAACCAGAATCCTAACCCTAACCAGAACCCGAACCCGAACCCGAACCCTAACCCTAACCCAAACCGAACCCTAACCCTAACCCGAACCCTAACCCCTAACCCTAACCCGAACCCAAACCCTAACCCTAACCCTAACCCTAACCCTAACCCTAACCCGAACACGAACACTAACCGGAACCCTAACCCGAAACCTAACCCTAACCCGAACCCTAACACTAAACCGAACCCGAACCCTAACCCTAACCCGAACCCGAACCCTAACCCTAACCCGAACCCTAACCCTAACCCTAACCCGAAACCTAAACCTAACCCTAACCCGAACCCTAACCCTAACCCGAACCCTAACACTAACCCTAACCCAAATCCTAACCCTAACCCTAACCCGAACCCTAACCCGAACCCTAACCCTAACCCTAACCCTAACCCGAACCCTAAACCTATCCCGAACCCGAACCCTAAACCTAACCCTTATCCGAACCCTAACCCTAAACCTAACCCTAACCCTAACCCGAAACCTACTTAACCCGAACCCTAACCCTAACGCTAACCCGAACCCTAACCCTAACCCTAACCCTAACCCGAACCCTAACCCTAAACCTAACCCTAACCCTAACCCTAACCCGAAACCTAAACCTAACGGTAAACCGAACCCGAACCCTAAACCGAACCCGAACCCTAACGCGAAACCTAAACCTAACCCGAACCCTAACCCTAACCCGAACCCTAACCCGAACCCTAACACTGACCCTAACCCTAACCCTAACCCTTACACTAACCCGAACCCTAACCCTAACCCTAACCCATAACCTAACCCGATCCCTAACCCTAACCCTAGCCCTAACCCTTACCCTAACCCCTAACCCTAACTCTAAACCTAACCCTAACCCTAACCCTAAAACCTATCCCTAACCCGAACCCTAAATCTAACCCTAACCCGAACCCGAACCCTAACGTGAATCTTAACCCTAACCCTGACACGAACCCTAACCCTAAACCTATCCCGAAACCTAAACCTAACCCGAACCCTAACCCGAACCCTAACCCTAACCCTAACCCGAACACTAACCCTGACACTAACCCGAAACCTAACCCTAACCCTAACCCAAACCCTACCCCGAACCCTAACCCTAACCCTAACCTTAACCCAAACCCTAACCCCTAACCCTAACCCGAAACCTAACCCTAACCATAACCCTAAACCTAACCCGAACCCTAACCCTTACCCTAACCCTAACCCTAACCCGAACCCTAATCCTTAACCTAACCCTAACCCTTACCCGAACCCGAACCCTAACCCGAACCCTAACCCTAACCCTAACCCTAACCGAAACCTAACACTAACCCTAACCCGAACCCGAACCCTAACCTGAACCCGAACCCTAACCCGAACCCTAACCTTAACGCTAACCCGAACTCTAACCCTAACCCGAACCCTAAACCGAACCCTAAACCGAACCCTAACCCTAACGCTAACCCGAACTCTAACCCGAACCCTAACCCTAACCCTAATCCTAACCCTAACACTAACCCTAACCCTAACTCTAACCCCTAAAACTAACCCCAACCCTAACCCTAAACCGAACCCTAACCCTAAACCTAACCCGAACCCTAACGCTAACCCGAACCCGAATCCTAACCCGAACCCTAACCCTAACCCTAACCCGAACCCTAACCCTAACCCTAATCCGAAACCTAAACCTAACCCAAACCCTAATCCTAAACCTAACCCGAACCCTAACCCTAACCCTAACCCGAACCTTAACCGTAACCCGAACCCTAAACCTAACCCTAACCCTAACCCTAACCCGAAACCTAACCCTAACCCTAACCCGAACCCTAACCCGAACCCTAACCCTAACCCTATCCTGAACACTAACCCCTAACCCTAACATAACCCGAACCCTTACCCGAACCTGAACCCTAAACCTAACTCGAAACCGAACCCGAACCCTAACCCGAACCCTAACCCTAACCCTACCCGAACCCTAACCCTAACCCTAACCCGAAACCTAACCATAACCCTAAAGCGAAACCGAAACCTAAGCCAAACCCGAACCCTAACCCGAACCCTGACCCTAACCCGAACCCTAACTCTAACCCTAAACCAAACCCTAACCCGAACCCTAACCCTAAACCTAACCCTAACCCCTAACCCTAACACTAACCCTAACCCTAACCCTAAAACCTAACCCTAACCCGAACCCTAACCCTAACCCTAACCCTAACACGAACCCTAAACCTAAAACTAACCCTAATCCTAACCCTAACCCTAACCCGAACCCTAACCCTAACCCTAACCCTAACCCTAACCCGAAACCTAACCCTTACCCTATCGCTAACCCTAACCCTAACCCTAACCCCAAACCCTAACCCCAACCCTAACCCTAACCCCAACCCTAAAACGAACCCTAACCCTAACACTAACCTGAACACTAAGCCCTAACCCTAACCCGAACCCGAACCCTAACCCGAACCCGATCCCTAACCCCAACCCGAACCCGAACCCGAACCCTAACCCTAACCCTAACCCAAAACCTAACCCTAAGCCTAACCTGAACCCTAACCCAAATCCTAACCCTAACCCTAACCCGAACGCTAACCCTAACCCTAACCCGAACCCTAAACCTAAACCTAACCCTAATCCTAACCAAAACTCTAACCCGTACCCTAACCCTAAACCTAACCCTAACCCTAACCCGAACCATAACCCTAACCCTAAACCTAACCCTATCCCTAACCCCAAACCCTAACCCCAACCCTAACCCAACACGAACCCTAACCCGAAACCTAACCCTAACACTAACCTGAACACTAAGCCCTAACCCTAACCCGATCCCGAACCCTAACCCGAACCCGATCCCTAACCCAAACCCGAACCCGAACCCGAACCCTAACCCTAACCCTAACCCGAACCCTAACCCTAAGCCTAACCCGAACCCTAACCCTAACCCGAACCCTAACCCTAACCAGAATCCTAACCCTAACCCTAAACCTAACCTGAACCCTAACCCTAACACGAACACTAACCCTAACGCGAACCCGAACCCTAACCCTAAACCTAACCTGAAACCTAACCCTAACACGAACACTAACCCTAACCCGAACCCGAACCCGAACACTAACACTAACCCGAACCCTAACCCTAAACCTAACCCTAACCCGAACCCTAACCCAAACCCGAACCCTAACCCGAACTCGAACCCTATCACTAACCCGAACCCGAACCCTAACTGTAACCCGAACCCTAACCCTAACCCGAACCCTAACCCTAACCCGAACCCTAACCCTAACCCGAACCCTAACCCTAACCCTAACCCGAACCCTAACCCTAACCCGAACCCTAACCCTAACCCTAACCCTAACCCTAACCCCAAACCCTAACCCCAACCCTAACCCAACACGAACCCTAACCCGAAACCTAACCCTAACACTAACCTGAACACTAAGCCCTAACCCTAACCCGATCCCGAATCCTAACCCGAACCGGATCCCTAACCCAAACCTGAACCCGAACCCGAACCCTAACCCTAACCCTAACCTGAACCCTAACCCTAAGCCTAACCCGAACCCTAACCCTAACCCGAACCCTAACCCTAACCAGAATCCTAACCCTAACCAGAACCCGAACCCGAACCCGAACCCTAACCCTAACCCAAACCGAACCCTAACCCTAACCCGAACCCTAACCCCTAACCCTAACCCGAACCCAAACCCTAACCCTAACCCTAACCCTAACCCTAACCCTAACCCGAACACGAACACTAACCGGAACCCTAACCCGAAACCTAACCCTAACCCGAACCCTAACACTAAACCGAACCCGAACCCTAACCCTAACCCGAACCCGAACCCTAACCCTAACCCGAACCCTAACCCTAACCCTAACCCGAAACCTAAACCTAACCCTAACCCGAACCCTAACCCTAACCCGAACCCTAACACTAACCCTAACCCAAATCCTAACCCTAACCCTAACCCGAACCCTAACCCGAACCCTAACCCTAACCCTAACCCTAACCCGAACCCTAAACCTATCCCGAACCCGAACCCTAAACCTAACCCTTATCCGAACCCTAACCCTAAACCTAACCCTAACCCTAACCCGAAACCTACTTAACCCGAACCCTAACCCTAACGCTAACCCGAACCCTAACCCTAACCCTAACCCTAACCCGAACCCTAACCCTAAACCTAACCCTAACCCTAACCCTAACCCGAAACCTAAACCTAACGGTAAACCGAACCCGAACCCTAAACCGAACCCGAACCCTAACGCGAAACCTAAACCTAACCCGAACCCTAACCCTAACCCGAACCCTAACCCGAACCCTAACACTGACCCTAACCCTAACCCTAACCCTTACACTAACCCGAACCCTAACCCTAACCCTAACCCATAACCTAACCCGATCCCTAACCCTAACCCTAGCCCTAACCCTTACCCTAACCCCTAACCCTAACTCTAAACCTAACCCTAACCCTAACCCTAAAACCTATCCCTAACCCGAACCCTAAATCTAACCCTAACCCGAACCCGAACCCTAACGTGAATCTTAACCCTAACCCTGACACGAACCCTAACCCTAAACCTATCCCGAAACCTAAACCTAACCCGAACCCTAACCCGAACCCTAACCCTAACCCTAACCCGAACACTAACCCTGACACTAACCCGAAACCTAACCCTAACCCTAACCCAAACCCTACCCCGAACCCTAACCCTAACCCTAACCTTAACCCAAACCCTAACCCCTAACCCTAACCCGAAACCTAACCCTAACCATAACCCTAAACCTAACCCGAACCCTAACCCTTACCCTAACCCTAACCCTAACCCGAACCCTAATCCTTAACCTAACCCTAACCCTTACCCGAACCCGAACCCTAACCCGAACCCTAACCCTAACCCTAACCCTAACCGAAACCTAACACTAACCCTAACCCGAACCCGAACCCTAACCTGAACCCGAACCCTAACCCGAACCCTAACCTTAACGCTAACCCGAACTCTAACCCTAACCCGAACCCTAAACCGAACCCTAAACCGAACCCTAACCCTAACGCTAACCCGAACTCTAACCCGAACCCTAACCCTAACCCTAATCCTAACCCTAACACTAACCCTAACCCTAACTCTAACCCCTAAAACTAACCCCAACCCTAACCCTAAACCGAACCCTAACCCTAAACCTAACCCGAACCCTAACGCTAACCCGAACCCGAATCCTAACCCGAACCCTAACCCTAACCCTAACCCGAACCCTAACCCTAACCCTAATCCGAAACCTAAACCTAACCCAAACCCTAATCCTAAACCTAACCCGAACCCTAACCCTAACCCTAACCCGAACCTTAACCGTAACCCGAACCCTAAACCTAACCCTAACCCTAACCCTAACCCGAAACCTAACCCTAACCCTAACCCGAACCCTAACCCGAACCCTAACCCTAACCCTATCCTGAACACTAACCCCTAACCCTAACATAACCCGAACCCTTACCCGAACCTGAACCCTAAACCTAACTCGAAACCGAACCCGAACCCTAACCCGAACCCTAACCCTAACCCTACCCGAACCCTAACCCTAACCCTAACCCGAAACCTAACCATAACCCTAAAGCGAAACCGAAACCTAAGCCAAACCCGAACCCTAACCCGAACCCTGACCCTAACCCGAACCCTAACTCTAACCCTAAACCAAACCCTAACCCGAACCCTAACCCTAAACCTAACCCTAACCCCTAACCCTAACACTAACCCTAACCCTAACCCTAAAACCTAACCCTAACCCGAACCCTAACCCTAACCCTAACCCTAACACGAACCCTAAACCTAAAACTAACCCTAATCCTAACCCTAACCCTAACCCGAACCCTAACCCTAACCCTAACCCTAACCCTAACCCGAAACCTAACCCTTACCCTATCGCTAACCCTAACCCTAACCCTAACCCCAAACCCTAACCCCAACCCTAACCCTAACCCCAACCCTAAAACGAACCCTAACCCTAACACTAACCTGAACACTAAGCCCTAACCCTAACCCGAACCCGAACCCTAACCCGAACCCGATCCCTAACCCCAACCCGAACCCGAACCCGAACCCTAACCCTAACCCTAACCCAAAACCTAACCCTAAGCCTAACCTGAACCCTAACCCAAATCCTAACCCTAACCCTAACCCGAACGCTAACCCTAACCCTAACCCGAACCCTAAACCTAAACCTAAACCTAATCCTAACCAAAACTCTAACCCGTACCCTAACCCTAAACCTAACCCTAACCCTAACCCGAACCATAACCCTAACCCTAAACCTAACCCTATCCCTAACCCCAAACCCTAACCCCAACCCTAACCCAACACGAACCCTAACCCGAAACCTAACCCTAACACTAACCTGAACACTAAGCCCTAACCCTAACCCGATCCCGAACCCTAACCCGAACCCGATCCCTAACCCAAACCCGAACCCGAACCCGAACCCTAACCCTAACCCTAACCCGAACCCTAACCCTAAGCCTAACCCGAACCCTAACCCTAACCCGAACCCTAACCCTAACCAGAATCCTAACCCTAACCCTAAACCTAACCTGAACCCTAACCCTAACACGAACACTAACCCTATGGCGAACCCGAACCCTAACCCTAAACCTAACCTGAAACCTAACCCTAACACGAACACTAACCCTAACCCGAACCCGAACCCGAACACTAACACTAACCCGAACCCTAACCCTAAACCTAACCCTAACCCGAACCCTAACCCAAACCCGAACCCTAACCCGAACTCGAACCCTATCACTAACCCGAACCCGAACCCTAACTGTAACCCGAACCCTAACCCTAACCCGAACCCTAACCCTAACCCGAACCCTAACCCTAATCCTAACCCGAACCCTAACCCTAACCCGAACCCTAACCCGAACCTGAACCCTAAACCTAACCCTAACCCTAACACTAACCCTAACTCTAACCCCTAACGCTAACCCCAACCCTAACCCTAAACCGAACCCTAACCCTAACCCGAACCCGAACCCTAACGCTAACCCGAACCCGAACCCTAACCCGAACCCTAACCCTAACCCTAACCCGAACCCTAAACCTAACCCTAACGCGAAACCTAACCCGAACCCTAACACTAACACTAACCCTAATCCTAACCCGAACACTAAACCTAACCCTAACCGAACCCTAACCCTAACCCTAACCCGAACCCGAGCCCTAACCCCTTACCCGAACCCTAACCCTAACCCGAACCCTAACGCTAACCCGAACCCGAACCCTAACCCGAACCCGAACCCTAACCCTAACCCGAAACCTAACCCTAACCCGAACCCGAACCCGAACTCTAAACCTAAGCCGAACCCTAACCCTAACCCTAACCCGAACCCTAACAAAAACCCGAACCCTAAACCGAACCCGAACCCGAACCCTAACCCTAACCCGAACCCTAACCCTAACCCGAACCCGAACCCTAACCCTAACCCGAACCCTAACCCGAACCCTAACCCGAAACATAAACCTAACCCTAACGCGAACCCTAACCCTAACCCGAACCCTAAACCTAACCCTAACCCTAACCCGAACCCTAACCCTAACCCTAACCCTAACCCGAACCCTAACCCTAAACCTAACCCTAACCCGAACCCTAACCCTAATCCTAACCGGAACCCTAACCCTTAAACCTTACCCGAACCTGAACCTGAACCCTAACCCTAACCCGAACCCTAACCCTAACACGAACCCTAACCCTAACCCGAACCCTAACCATAACCCTAAACCTAACCCGAACCCTCACCCGAACCCTAAACCGAACCCTAACCCTAACCCTAACCCTAACCCGAACCCTAACCCTAACCCTAACCCGAACCCTAAACCTAACCCTAACCCGAACCCTAACCCTAACCCGAACCCTAACCCTAACCCTAACCCTAACCCGAACCCTAACCCTAACCCTAACCCAAATCCTAACCCTAACCCTAACCAGAACCCTAACCCCAACCCTAACACTAACCCTAACCCGAACCCGAACCCTAACCCTAACCCTAACCCGAACTCTAACCCTAACCCTAACCCTAACCCGAACCCTAACACGAACCCTAACCCCTAACCCGAACCCGAACCCGAACCCTAACCCTAACCCTAAACCGAACCCTAACCCAAATCCTAACCCTAACCCTAACCCGAACGCTAACCCTAACCCTAACCCGAACCCTAAACCTAAACCTAACCCTAATCCTAACCCTAACCCTAACCCGTACCCTAACCCTAACCCTAACCCTAACCCTAACCCGAACCATAACACTAACCCTAACCCTAACCCTATCCCTAACCCCAAACCCTAACCCCAACCCTAACCCAACACGAACCCTAACCCGAAACCTAACCCTAACACTAACCTGAACACTAAGCCCTAACCCTAACCCGATCCCGAACCCTAACCCGAACCCGATCCCTAACCCAAACCCGAACCCGAACCCGAACCCTAACCCTAACCCTAACCCGAACCCTAACCCTAAGCCTAACCCGAACCCTAACCTTAACCCGAAACCTAACCCTAACCAGAATCCTAACCCTAACCCTAAACCTAACCTGAACCCTAACCCTAACACGAACACTAACCCTAACCCGAACCCGAACCCTAACCCTAAACCTAACCTGAACCCTAACCCTAACACGAACACTAACCCTAACCCGAACCCGAACCCGAACACTAACACTAACCCGAACCCTAACCCTAAACCTAACCCTAACCCGAACCCTAACCCAAACCCGAACCCTAACCCGAACTCGAACCCTATCACTAACCCGAACCCGAACCCTAACTGTAACCCGAACCCTAACCCTAACCCGAACCCTAACCCTAACCCGAACCCTAACCCTAACCCTAACCCGAACCCTAACCCTAACCCGAACCCTAACCCGAACCTGAACCCTAACCCTAACCCTAAACCTAACACTAACCCTAACTCTAACCCCTAACCCTAACCCCAACCCTAACCCTAAACCGAACCCTAACCCTAACCCTAACCCGAACCCTAACGCTAACCCGAACCCGAACCCTAACCCGAACCCTAACCCTAACCCTAACCCGAACCCTAAACCTAACCCTAACGCGAAACCTAACCCGAACCCTAACACTAACACTAACCCTAATCCTAACCCGAACACTAACCCTAACCCTAACCGAACCCTAACCCTAACCCTAACCCGAACCCGAGCCCTAACCCCTTACCCGAACCCTAACCCTAACCCGAACCCTAACGCTAACCCGAACCCGAACCCTAACCCGAACCCTAACCCTAACCCTAACACGAAACCTAACCCTAACCCGAACCCGAACCCTAACCCTAACCCGAACATTAACCCTAACCCGAACCCGAACCCGAACTCTAAACCTAACCCGAACCCTAACCTTAACCCTAACCCGAACCCTAACCCAAACCCGAACCCTAAACCGAACCCGAACCCTAACCAAAACCCGAAACCGAACCCTAACCCTAACCCGAACCCTAACCCGAACCCTAACCCGAAACCTAAACCTAACCCTAACCCGAACCCTAACCCTAACCCGAACCCGAACCCTAACCCTAACCCGAACCCTAACCCGAACCCTAACCCGAAACCTAAACCTAGCCCTAACCCTAACCCGAACCCTAACCCTAACCCTAACCCTAACCCGAACCCTAACCCTAACCCTAACCCTAACCCGAACCCTAACCCTAATCCTAACCGGAACTCTAACCCTTAAACCTTACCCGAACCTGAACCCGAACCCTAACCCTAACCCGAACCCTAACCCTAACACGAACCCTAACCCTAACCCGAACCCTAACCATAACCCTAACCCTAACCCGAACCCTCACCCGAACCCTAAACCGAACCCTAAACCTTACCCTAACCCGAAACCTAACCCTAACCCTAACCCTAACCCGAACCCTAACCCTAAACCTAACCCTAACCCGAACCCTAACCCGAAACCTAAACCTAACCCGAACCATAACCGTAACCCGAACCCTAACCCGAACCCTAACCCTGACCCTAACCCGAACCCTAACCCTGACCATAATCCGAAACCTAACCCTAACCCTAACCCAAACCCTAACCCGAACCCTAACCCTAAACCTAACCCTAACCCTAACCCTAACCCCTAACCCTAACTCTAACCCTAACCCTAACCCTAACCCTAAAACCTAACCCTAACCCGAACCCTAACCCTAACCCTAACCCGTACCCGAAACCTAACGCGAATCCTAACCCTAACCCTAACCCGAACCCTAACCCTAAACCGAACCCGAACCCTAACCCTAACCCGAACCCTAACCCGAACCCTAACCCGAACCCTAACCCTAACCCTAACCTGAAACATAACCCGAACCCGAAACCGAACCCTAACCCGAAACCTAAACCGAAAACTAACCCTAACCCTAACCCGAACCCTAACCCGAACCCTAAACCGAACCCTAACCCGAACGCTAACCCGAACCCTAAACCGAACCCTAACCCTAACCCTAACCCGAAACCGAACCCGAGCCCTAACCCTAACCGTAACCCGAACCCTAACCCTAACCCGAACCCTAACCCTAACCCGAACCCTAACCCTAACCCTTACCCGAACCCTAACACTAACCAGAACCCTAACCCGAACCCGAACCCTAACCCTAACCCTAACCCTAACACTAACCCTAACCCTAACTCTAACCCCTAAACCTAACCCCAACCCTAACCCTAAACCGAACCCTAACCCTAACCCTAAACCGAAACCTAACGCTAACCCGAACCCGAATCCTAACCCGAACCCTAACCCTAACCCTAACCCGAACCCTAACCCTAACCCTAATCCGAAACCTAAACCTAACCCGAACCCTAACCCTACCCGAACCCTAACCCTAACCCGAAACCTAACCATAACCCTAAAGCGAAACCGAAACCTAAGCCAAACCCGAACCCTAACCCGAACCCTGACCCTAACCCGAGCCCTAACCCTAACCCTAACCCAAACCCTAACCCGAACCCTAACCCTAACCCTAACCCTAACCCCTAAACCTAACACTAACCCTAACCCTAACCCTAAAACCTAACCCTAACCCGAACCCTAACCCTAACCCTAACCCTAACACGAACCCTAAACCTAAACCTAACCCTAATCCTAAACCTAACCCTAACCCGAACCCTAACCCTAACCCTAACCCTAACCCTAACCCGAAACCTAACCCTTACCCTATCGCTAACCCTAACCCTAACCCTAACCCCAAACCCTAACCCCAACCCTAACACTAATCCGAACCCTAACCCGAAACCTAACCAAACACTAACCTGAACACAAACCCTAACCCTAACCCGAACCCGAACCGTAACCCGAACCCGATCCCTAACCCCAACCCGAACCCGAACCCGAACCCTAACCCTAACCCTAACCCAAAACCTAACCCTAAGCCTAACCTGAACCCTAACCCTAACCCGAACCCTAACCCTAACCCGAACCCTAAACCTAACCAGAACCCGAACCCGAACCCGAACCCTAACCCTAACCCTAAACCGAACCCTAACCCTAACCCGAACCCTAACCCTAACCCTAACCCGAAACCTAAACCTAACCCTAACCCGAAACCTAACCCTAACCCGAACCCTAACCCTAACACTAACCCTACCCCGAACCCTAACCCTAACCCTAACCCAAATCCTAAACCTAACCCTAACCAGAACCCTAACCCGAACCCTAACACTAACCCTAACCCTAACCCGAACCCTAACCCTAACCCTAACCCGAACCCTAACCCTAACCCTAACCCTAACCCGAACCCTAACCCTAACCCTAACACGAACCCTAACCCCTAACCCGAACCCGAACCCGAACCCTAACCCTAACCCTAAACCGAACCCTAACCCAAATCCTAACCCTAACCCTAACCCGAACGCTAACCCTAACCCTAACCCGAACCCTAAACCTAAACCTAACCCTAATCCTAACCCTAAACCTAACCCGTACCCTAACCCTAACCCTAACCCGAACCCGAACCATAACCCTAACCCTAACCCTAACCCTAACCCTAACCCTAACCCCAAACCCTAACCCCAACCCTAACCCAACACGAACCCTAACCCGAAACCAAACCCTAACACTAACCTGAACACTAAGCCCTAACCCTAACCCGATCCCGAACCCTAACCCGAACCCGATTCCTAACCCAAACCCGAACCCGAACCCGAACCCTAACCCTAACCCTAACCCGAACCCTAACCCTAAGCCTAACCCGAACCCTAACCCTAACCCGAACCCTAACCCTAACCAGAATCCTAACCCTAACCCTAAACCTAACCTGAACCCTAACCCTAACACGAACACTAACCCTAACACGAACCCGAACCCTAACCCTAAACCTAACCTGAACCCTAACCCTAACACGAACACTAACCCTAACCCGAACCCGAACCCGAACACTAACACTAATCCGAACCCTAACCCTAAACCTAACCCTAACCCGAACCCTAACCCAAACCCGAACCCTAACCCGAACTCGAACCCTATCACTAACCCGAACCCGAACCCTAACTGTAACCCGAATCCTAACCCTAACCCGAACCCTAACCCTAACCCGAACCCTAACCCTAACCCTAACCTGAACACTAACCCTAACCCGAACCCTAACCCGAACCCGAACCCTAACCCTAACCCTAACCCTAACACTAACACTAACTCTAACCCCTAACCCTAACCCCAACCCGAACCCTAACCCGAACCCTAACCCTAACCCTAACCCGAACCCTAACGCTAACCCGCACCCGAACCCTAACCCGAACCCTAACCCTAACCCTAAACCGAACCCTAAACCTAACCCTAACCCGAAACCTAACCCGAACCCTAACACTAACACTAACACTAATCCTAACCCGAACACTAACCCTAACCCTAAACGAACCCTAACCCTAACCCTAACCCGAACCCGAGCCCTAACCCCTTACCCGAACCCTAACCCTAAACCGAACCCTAACGCTAACCCGAACCCGAACCCTAACCCGAACCCTAACCCTAAACCTAACCCTAACCCTAACCCTAACCCTAACCCCAACCCTAACCCTAATCCGAACCCTAACCCGAACCCTAACCAAACACTATCCTGAACACTAAGCCGTAACCCTAACCCGAACCCGAACCCTAACCCGAACCCGATCCCTAACCCCAACCCGAACCCGAACCCGAACCCTAACCCTAACCCTAACCCAAAACCTAACCCTAAGCCTAACCTGAACCTTAACCCTAACCCGAACCCTAACCCTAACCCGAACCCTAAACCTAACCAGAACCCGAACCCGAACCCGAACCCTAACCCTAACCCTAACCCGAACCCTAACCCTAACCCGAACCCTAACCCTAACCCTAACCCGAACCCTAAACCTAACCCTAACCCGAACCCTAACCCTAACCCGAACCCTAACCCTAACCCGAACCCGAACCCGAACTCTAAACCTAACCCGAACCCTAACCCTAACCCTAACCCGAACCCTAACCCAAACCCGAACCCTAAACCGAACCCGAAACCGAACCCTAACCCTAACCCGAACCCTAACCCTAACCCGAACCCGAACCCTAAACCTAACCCGAACCCTAACCCGAACCCTAACCCGAAACCTAAACCTAACCCTAACGCGAACCCTAACCCTAACCCGAACCCTAAACCTAACCCTAACCCTAACCCGAACCCTAACCCTAACCCTAACCCTAACCCGAACCCTAACCCTAAACCTAACCCTAACCCGAACCCTAACCCTAATCCTAACCGGAACCCTAACCCTTAAACCTTACCCGAACCTGAACCCGAACCCTAACCCTAACCCGAACCCTAACCCTAACACGAACCCTAACCCTAACCCGAACCCTAACCATAACCCTAACCCTAACCCGAACCCTCACCCGAACCCTAAACCGAACCCTAACCCTAACCCTAACCCTAACCCGAACCCTAACCCTAACCCTAACCCGAACCCTAAACCTAACCCTAACCCGAACCCTAACCCTAACCCGAACCCTAACCCTAACCCTAACCCTAACCATAACCCTAACCCTAACCCTAACCCAAATCCTAACCCTAACCCTAACCAGAACCCTAACCCGAACCCTAACACTAACCCTAACCCGAACCCGAACCCTAACCCTAACCCTAACCCGAACCCTAACCCTAACCCTAACCCTAACCCGAACCCTAACCCTAACCCTAACACACACCCTAACCCCTAACCCGAACCCGAACCCGAACCCTAACCCTAACCCTAAACCGAACCCTAACCCAAATCCTAACCCTAACCCTAACCCGAACGCTAACCCTAACCCTAACCCGAACCCTAAACCTAAACCTAACCCTAATCCTAACCCTAACCCTAACCCGTACCCTAACCCTAACCCTAACCCTAACCCTAACCCGAACCATAACCCTAACCCTAACCCTAACCCTATCCCTAACCCCAAACCCTAACCCCAACCCTAACCCAACACGAACCCTAACCCGAAACCTAACCCTAACACTAACCTGAACACTAAGCCCTAACCCTAACCCGATCCCGAACCCTAACCCGAACCCGATCCCTAACCCAAACCCGAACCCGAACCCGAACCCTAACCCTAACCCTAACCCGAACCCTAACCCTAAGCCTAACCCGAACCCTAACCTTAACCCGAACCCTAACCCTAACCAGAATCCTAACCCTAACCCTAAACCTAACCTGAACCCTAACCCTAACACGAACACTAACCCTAACCCGAACCCGAACCCTAACCCTAAACCTAACCTGAACCCTAACCCTAACACGAACACTAACCCTAACCCGAACCCGAACCCGAACACTAACACTAACACGAACCCTAACCCTAAACCTAACCCTAACCCGAACCCTAACCCAAACCCGAACCCTAACCCGAACTCGAACGCTATCACTAACCCGAACCCGAACCCTAACTGTAACCCGAACCCTAACCCTAACCCGAACCCTAACCCTAACCCGAACCCTAACACTAACCCTAACCCGAACACTAACCCTAACCCGAACCCTAACCCGAACCTGAACCCTAACCCTAACCCTAACCCTAACACTAACCCTAACTCTAACCCCTAACCCTAACCCCAACCCTAACCCTAAACCGAACCCTAACCCTAACCCTAACCCGAACCCTAACGCTAACCCGAACCCGAACCCTAACCCGAACCCTAACCCTAACACGAACCCTAACCCTAACCCGAACCCTAACCATAACCCTAACCCTAACCCGAACCCTCACCCGAACCCTAAACCGAACCCTAACCCTAAACCTAACCCGAAACCTAACCCTAACCCTAACCCTAACCCGAACCCTAACCCTAAACCTAACCCTAACCCGAACCCTAACCCGAAACCTAAACCTAACCCGAACCATAACCGTAACCCGAACCCTAACCCGAACCCTAACCCTGACCCTAACCCGAACCCTAACCCTGACCATAATCCGAAACCTAACCCTAACCCTAACCCAAACCCTAACCCGAACCCTAACCCTAAACCTAACCCTAACCCTAACCCTAACCCCTAACCCTAACTCTAACCATAACCCTAACCCTAACCCTAAAACCTAACCCTAACCCGAACCCTAACCCTAACCCTAACCCGTACCCGAAACCTAACGCGAATTCTAACCCTAACCTAACCCGAACCCTAACCCTAACCCTAACCCGAACCCTAACCCAAACCCGAACCCTAAACCGAACCCGAACCCGAACCCTAACCCTAACCCGAACCCTAACCCTAACCCGAACCCGAACCCTAACCCTAACCCGAACCCTAACCCGAACCCTAACCCGAAACCTAAACCTAACCCTAACGCGAACCCTAACCCTAACCCGAACCCTAAACCTAACCCTAACCCTAACCCGAACCCTAACCCTAACCCTAACCCTAACCCGAACCCTAACCCTAAACCTAACCCTAACCCGAACCCTAACCCTAATCCTAACCGGAACCCTAACCCTTAAACCTTACCCGAACCTGAACCCGAACCCTAACCCTAACCCGAACCCTAACCCTAACACGAACCCTAACCCTAACCCGAACCCTAACCATAACCCTAACCCTAACCCGAACCCTCACCCGAACCCTAAACCGAACCCTAACCCTAACCCTAACCCTAACCCGAACCCTAACCCTAACCCTAACCCGAACCCTAAACCTAACCCTAACCCGAACCCTAACCCTAACCCGAACCCTAACCCTAACCCTAACCCTAACCCGAACCCTAACCCTAACCCTAACCCAAATCCTAACCCTAACCCTAACCAGAACCCTAACCCGAACCCTAACACTAACCCTAACCCGAACCCGAACCCTAACCCTAACCCTAACCCGAACCCTAACCCTAACCCTAACCCTAACCCGAACCCTAACCCTAACCCTAACACACACCCTAACCCCTAACCCGAACCCGAACCCGAACCCTAACCCTAACCCTAAACCGAACCCTAACCCAAATCCTAACCCTAACCCTAACCCGAACGCTAACCCTAACCCTAACCCGAACCCTAAACCTAAACCTAACCCTAATCCTAACCCTAACCCTAACCCGTACCCTAACCCTAACCCTAACCCTAACCCTAACCCGAACCATAACCCTAACCCTAACCCTAACCCTATCCCTAACCCCAAACCCTAACCCCAACCCTAACCCAACATGAACCCTAACCCGAAACCTAACCCTAACACTAACCTGAACACTAAGCCCTAACCCTAACCCGATCCCGAACCCTAACCCGAACCCGATCCCTAACCCAAACCCGAACCCGAACCCGAACCCTAACCCTAACCCTAACCCGAACCCTAACCCTAAGCCTAACCCGAACCCTAACCTTAACCCGAACCCTAACCCTAACCAGAATCCTAACCCTAACCCTAAACCTAACCTGAACCCTAACCCTAACACGAACACTAACCCTAACCCGAACCCGAACCCTAACCCTAAACCTAACCTGAACCCTAACCCTAACACGAACACTAACCCTAACCCGAACCCGAACCCGAACACTAACACTAACACGAACCCTAACCCTAAACCTAACCCTAACCCGAACCCTAACCCAAACCCGAACCCTAACCCGAACTCGAACGCTATCACTAACCCGAACCCGAACCCTAACTGTAACCCGAACCCTAACCCTAACCCGAACCCTAACCCTAACCCGAACCCTAACACTAACCCTAACCCGAACACTAACCCTAACCCGAACCCTAACCCGAACCTGAACCCTAACCCTAACCCTAACCCTAACACTAACCCTAACTCTAACCCCTAACCCTAACCCCAACCCTAACCCTAAACCGAACCCTAACCCTAACCCTAACCCGAACCCTAACGCTAACCCGAACCCGAACCCTAACCCGAACCCTAACCCTAACACGAACCCTAACCCTAACCCGAACCCTAACCATAACCCTAACCCTAACCCGAACCCTCACCCGAACCCTAAACCGAACCCTAACCCTAAACCTAACCCGAAACCTAACCCTAACCCTAACCCTAACCCGAACCCTAACCCTAAACCTAACCCTAACCCGAACCCTAACCCGAAACCTAAACCTAACCCGAACCATAACCGTAACCCGAACCCTAACCCGAACCCTAACCCTGACCCTAACCCGAACCCTAACCCTGACCATAATCCGAAACCTAACCCTAACCCTAACCCAAACCCTAACCCGAACCCTAACCCTAAACCTAACCCTAACCCTAACCCTAACCCCTAACCCTAACTCTAACCATAACCCTAACCCTAACCCTAAAACCTAACCCTAACCCGAACCCTAACCCTAACCCTAACCCGTACCCGAAACCTAACGCGAATTCTAACCCTAACCTAACCCGAACCCTAACCCTAACCCTAACCCGAACCCTAACCCAAACCCGAACCCTAAACCGAACCCGAACCCGAACCCTAACCCTAACCCGAACCCTAACCCTAACCCGAACCCGAACCCTAACCCTAACCCGAACCCTAACCCGAACCCTAACCCGAAACCTAAACCTAACCCTAACGCGAACCCTAACCCTAACCCGAACCCTAAACCTAACCCTAACCCTAACCCGAACCCTAACCCTAACCCTAACCCTAACCCGAACCCTAACCCTAAACCTAACCCTAACCCGAACCCTAACCCTAATCCTAACCGGAACCCTAACCCTTAAACCTTACCCGAACCTGAACCCGAACCCTAACCCTAACCCGAACCCTAACCCTAACACGAACCCTAACCCTAACCCGAACCCTAACCATAACCCTAACCCTAACCCGAACCCTCACCCGAACCCTAAACCGAACCCTAACCCTAACCCTAACCCTAACCCGAACCCTAACCCTAACCCTAACCCGAACCCTAAACCTAACCCTAACCCGAACCCTAACCCTAACCCGAACCCTAACCCTAACCCTAACCCTAACCCGAACCCTAACCCTAACCCTAACCCAAATCCTAACCCTAACCCTAACCAGAACCCTAACCCGAACCCTAACACTAACCCTAACCCGAACCCGAACCCTAACCCTAACCCTAACCCGAACCCTAACCCTAACCCTAACCCTAACCCGAACCCTAACCCTAACCCTAACACACACCCTAACCCCTAACCCGAACCCGAACCCGAACCCTAACCCTAACCCTAAACCGAACCCTAACCCAAATCCTAACCCTAACCCTAACCCGAACGCTAACCCTAACCCTAACCCGAACCCTAAACCTAAACCTAACCCTAATCCTAACCCTAACCCTAACCCGTACCCTAACCCTAACCCTAACCCTAACCCTAACCCGAACCATAACCCTAACCCTAACCCTAACCCTATCCCTAACCCCAAACCCTAACCCCAACCCTAACCCAACACGAACCCTAACCCGAAACCTAACCCTAACACTAACCTGAACACTAAGCCCTAACCCTAACCCGATCCCGAACCCTAACCCGAACCCGATCCCTAACCCAAACCCGAACCCGAACCCGAACCCTAACCCTAACCCTAACCCGAACCCTAACCCTAAGCCTAACCCGAACCCTAACCTTAACCCGAACCCTAACCCTAACCAGAATCCTAACCCTAACCCTAAACCTAACCTGAACCCTAACCCTAACACGAACACTAACCCTAACCCGAACCCGAACCCTAACCCTAAACCTAACCTGAACCCTAACCCTAACACGAACACTAACCCTAACCCGAACCCGAACCCGAACACTAACACTAACACGAACCCTAACCCTAAACCTAACCCTAACCCGAACCCTAACCCAAACCCGAACCCTAACCCGAACTCGAACGCTATCACTAACCCGAACCCGAACCCTAACTGTAACCCGAACCCTAACCCTAACCCGAACCCTAACCCTAACCCGAACCCTAACACTAACCCTAACCCGAACACTAACCCTAACCCGAACCCTAACCCGAACCTGAACCCTAACCCTAACCCTAACCCTAACACTAACCCTAACTCTAACCCCTAACCCTAACCCCAACCCTAACCCTAAACCGAACCCTAACCCTAACCCTAACCCGAACCCTAACGCTAACCCGAACCCGAACCCTAACCCGAACCCTAACCCTAACACGAACCCTAACCCTAACCCGAACCCTAACCATAACCCTAACCCTAACCCGAACCCTCACCCGAACCCTAAACCGAACCCTAACCCTAAACCTAACCCGAAACCTAACCCTAACCCTAACCCTAACCCGAACCCTAACCCTAAACCTAACCCTAACCCGAACCCTAACCCGAAACCTAAACCTAACCCGAACCATAACCGTAACCCGAACCCTAACCCGAACCCTAACCCTGACCCTAACCCGAACCCTAACCCTGACCATAATCCGAAACCTAACCCTAACCCTAACCCAAACCCTAACCCGAACCCTAACCCTAAACCTAACCCTAACCCTAACCCTAACCCCTAACCCTAACTCTAACCATAACCCTAACCCTAACCCTAAAACCTAACCCTAACCCGAACCCTAACCCTAACCCTAACCCGTACCCGAAACCTAACGCGAATTCTAACCCTAACCCTAACCCGAACCCTAACCCTAAACCGAACCCGAACCCTAACCCTAACCCGAACCCTAACCCGAACCCTAACCCGAACCCTAACCCTAACCCTAACCTGAAACATAACCCGAACCCGAAACCGAACCCTAAACCGAACCCTAATCCGAAACCTAAACCGAAAACTAACCCTAACCCGAACCCTAACCCTAACCCGAACCCTAATCCGAACCCTAACCCGAACGCTAACCCGAACCCTAAACCGAACCCTAACCCTAACCCTAACCCGAAACCGAACCCGAGCCCTCACCCTAACCGTAACCCGAACCCTAACCCTAACCCGAACCCTAACCCTAACCCGAACCCTAACCCTAACCCTTACCCGAACCCTAACACTAACCAGAACCCTAACCCGAACCCGAACCCTAACCCTAACCCTAACCCTAACACTAACCCTAACCCTAACTCTAACCCCTAAACCTAACCCCAACCCTAACCCTAAACCGAACCCTAACCCTAACCCTAACCCGAACCCTAAAGCTAACCCGAACCCGAATCCTAACCCGAACCCTAACCCTAAGCCTAACCCGAACCCTAACCCTAACCCTAATCCGAAACCTAAACCTAACCCGAACCCTAACCCTACCCGAACCCTAACCCTAACCCGAAACCTAACCATAACCCTAAAGCGAAACCGAAACCTAAGCCAAACCCGAACACTAACCCGAACCCTGACCCTAACCCGAACCCTAACCCTAACCCTAACCCAAACCCTAACCCGAACCCTAACCCTAACCCTAACCCTAACCCCTAAACCTAACACTAACCCTAACCCTAACCCTAAAACCTAACCCTAACCCGAACCCTAACCCTAACCCTAACCCTAACACGAACCCTAAACCTAAACCTAACCCTAATCCTAACCCTAACCCTAATCCGAAGCCTAACCCTAACCCTAACCCTAACCCTAACCCGAAACCTAACCCTTACCCTATCGCTAACCCTAACCCTAACCCTAACCCCAAACCCTAACCCCAACCCTAACCCTAATCCGAACCCTAACCCGAACCCTAACCTAACACTAACCTGAACACAAACCCTAACCCTAACCCGAACCCGAACCGTAACCCGAACCCTAAACCTAACCAGAACCCGAACCCGAACCCGAACCCTAACCCTAACCCTAACCCAAAACCTAACCCTAAGCCTAACCTGAACCCTAACCCTAACCCGAACCCTAACCCTAACCCGAACCCTAAACCTAACCAGAACCCGAACCCGAACCCGAACCCTAACCCTAACCCTAACCCGAACCCTAACACTAACCCGAACCCTAACCCTAACCCTAACCCGAAACCTAAACCTAACCCTAACCCGAACCCTAACCCTAACCCGAACCCTAACCCTAACCCTAACCCTACCCCGAACCCTAACCCTAACCCTAACCCAAATCCTAACCCTAACCCTAACCAGAAACCTAACCCGAACCCTAACACTAACCCTAACACTAACCCGAACCCTAACCCTAAACCTAACCCGAACCCTAACCCTAACCCTAACCCTAACCCGAACCCTAACCCTAACCCTAACACGAACCCTAACCCCTAACCCGAACCCGAACCCGAACCCTAACCCTAACCCTAAACCGAACCCTAACCCAAATCCTAACCCTAACCCTAACCCGAACGCTAACCCTAACCCTAACCCGAACCCTAAACCTAAACCTAACCCTAATCCTAACCCTAAACCTAACCCGTACCCTAACCCTAACCCTAACCCTAACCCTAACCCGAACCATAACCGTAACCCTAACCCTAACCCTAACCCTAACCCCAAACCCTAACCCCAACCCTAACCCAACACGAACCCTAACCCGAAACCAAACCCTAACACTAACCTGAACACTAAGCCCTAACCCTAACCCGATCCCGAACCCTAACCCGAACCCGATTCCTAACCCAAACCCGAACCCGAACCCGAACCCTAACCCTAACCCTAACCCGAACCCTAACCCTAAGCCTAACCCGAACCCTAACCCTAACCCGAACCCTAACCCTAACCAGAATCCTAACCCTAACCCTAAACCTAACCTGAACCCTAACCCTAACACGAACACTAACCCTAACCCGAACCCGAACCCTAACCCTAAACCTAACCTGAACCCTAACCCTAACACGAACACTAACCCTAACCCGAACCCGAACACTAACACTAATCCGAAACCTAACCCTAAACCTAACCCTAACCCGAACCCTAACCCAAACCCGAACCCTAACCCGAACTCGAACCCTATCACTAACCCGAACCCGAACCCTAACTGTAACCCGAATCCTAACCCTAATCCTAACCCTAACCCTAACCCGAACCCTAACCCTAACCCTAACCCTAACCCTAACCCGAAACCTAACCCTTACCCTATCGCTAACCCTAACCCTAACCCTAACCCCAAACCCTAACCCCAACCCTAACCCTAATCCGAACCCTAACCCGAACCCTAACCAAACACTAACCTGAACACAAACCCTAACCCTAACCCGAACCCGAACCGTAACCCGAACCCGATCCCTAACCCCAACCCGAACCCGAAACCGAACCCTAACCCTAACCCAAAACCTAACCCTAAGCCTAACCTGAACCCTAACCCTAACCCGAACCCTAACCCTAACCCGAAACCTAAACCTAACCAGAACCCGAACCCGAACCCGAACCCTAACCCTAACCCTAACCCGAACCCTAACCCTAACCCGAACCCTAACCCTAACCCTAACCCGAAACCTAAACCTAACCCTAACCCGAACCCTAACCCTAACCCGAACCCTAACCCTAACCCTAACCCTACCCCGAACCCTAAACCTAACCCTAACCCAAATCCTAACCCTAACCCTAACCAGAACCCTAACCCGAACCCTAACACTAACCCTAACCCTAACCCGAACCCTAACCCTAACCCTAACCCGAACCCTAACCCTAACCCTAACCCTAACCCGAACCCTAACCCTAACCCTAACACGAACCCTAACCCCTAACCCGAACCCGAACCCGAACCCTAACCCTAACCCTAAACCGAACCCTAACCCAAATCCTAACCCTAACCCTAACCCGAACGCTAACCCTAACCCTAACCCAAACCCTAAACCTAAACCTAACCCTAATCCTAACCCTAAACCTAACCCGTACCCTAACCCTAACCCTAACCCTAACCCTAACCCCAAACCCTAACCCCAACCCTAACCCAACACGAACCCTAACCCGAAACCAAACCCTAACACTAACCTGAACACTAAGCCCTAACCCTAACCCGATCCCGAACACTAACCCGAACCCGATTACTAACCCAAACCCGAACCCGAACCCGAACCCTAACCCTAACCCTAACCCGAACCCTAACCCTAAGCCTAACCCGAACCCTAACCCTAACCCGAACCCTAACCCTAACCAGAATCCTAACCCTAACCCTAAACCTAACCCGAACCCGAACCCTAACCCTAACCCTAACACTAACCCTAACTCTAACCCCTAACCCTAACCCCAACCCGAACCCTAACCCGAACCCTAACCCTAACCCTAACCCGAACACTAACGCTAACCCGCACCCGAACCCTAACCCGAACCCTAACCCTAACCCTAACCCGAACCCTAAACCTAACCCTAACCCGAAACCTAACCCGAACCCTAACACTAACACTAACCCTAATCCTAACCCGAACACTAACCCTAACCCTAAACGAACCCTAACCCTAACCCTAACCAGAACCCGAGCCCTAACCCCTTACCCGAACCCTAACCCTAAACCGAACCCTAACGCTAACCCGAACCCGAACCCTAACCCGAACCCTAACCCTAACCCTAACCCTAACCCTAACCCTAACCCCAACCCTAACCCTAATCCGAACCCTAACCCGAACCCTAACCAAACACTAACCTGAACACTAAGCCGTAACCCTAACCCGAACCCGAACCCTAACCCGAACCCGATCCCTAACCCCAACCCGAACCCGAACCCGAACCCTAACCCTAACCCTAACCCAAAACCTAACCCTAAGCCTAACCTGAACCCTAACCCTAACCCGAACCCTAACCCTAACCCGAACCCTAAACCTAACCAGAACCCGAACCCGAACCCGAACCCTAACCCTAACCCTAACCCGAACCCTAACCCTAACCCGAACCCTAACCCTAACCCTAACCCGAACCCTAACCCTAACCCTAACCCTAACCCGAACCCTAACCCTAACCCTAACCCAAATCCTAACCCTAACCCTAACCAGAACCCTAACCCGAACCCTAACACTAACCCTAACCCTAACCCGAACCCTAACCCTAACCCTAACCCGAACCCTAACCCTAACCCTAACCCTAACCCGAACCCTAACCCTAACCCTAACACGAACCCTAACCCCTAACCCGAACCCGAACCCGAACCCGAACCGTAACCCTAACCCTAAACCGAACCCTAACCCAAATCCTAACCCTAACCCTAACCCGAACGCTAACCCTAACCCTAACCCGAACCCTAAACCTAAACCTAACCCTAATCCTAACCCTAAACCTAACCCGTACCCTAACCCTAACCCTAACCCTAACCCTAACCCGAACCATAACCCTAACCCTAACCCTAACCCTAATCCTAACCCCAAACCCTAACCCCAACCCTAACCCAACACGAACCCTAACCCGAAACCAAAACCTAACACTAACCTGAACACTAAGCCCTAACCCTAACCCGATCCCGAACCCTAACCCGAACCCGATTCCTAACCCAAACCCAAACCCGAACCCGAACCCTAACCCTAACCCTAACCCGAACCCTAACCCTAAGCCTAACCCGAACCCTAACCCTAAACCGAACCCTAACCCTAACCAGAATCCTAACCCTAACCCTAAACCTAACCTGAACCCTAACCCTAACACGAACACTAACCCTAACCCGAACCCAAACCCTAACCCTAAACCTAACCTGAACCCTAACCCTAACACGAACACTAACCCTAACCCGAACCCGAACCCGAACACTAACACTAACCCGAACCCTAACCCTAAACCTAACCCTAACCCGAACCCTAACCCAAACCCGAACCCTAACCCGAACTCGAACCCTATCACTAACCCGAACCCGAACCCTAACTGTAACCCGAATCCTAAACCTAACCCGAACCCTAAACCTAACCCGAACCCTAACCCTAACCCTACCTGAACCCTAACCCTAACCCGAACCCTAACCCGAAACCGAACCCTAACCCTAACCCAAACCCAAACCCGATCCCTAACCCGAAACCTAAACCTAACCCTAACCCGATCCCTAACCGTAACCCGAACCCGAACCCTAACCCTAACCCGAACCCTAACCCGAACCCTAACCCGAAACCTAAACCTAACCCTAACGCGAACCCTAAACCTAACCCGAACCCTAAACCTAACCCTAACCCTAACCCGAACCCTAACCCTAACCCTAACCCTAACCCGAACCCTAACCCTAAACCTAACCCTAACCCGAACCCTAACCCTAATCCTAACCGGAACCCTAACCCTTAACCCTTACCCGAACCTGAACCCGAACCCTAACCCTAACCCGAACCCTAACCCTAACACGAACCCTAACCCTAACCCGAACCCTAACCATAACCCTAACCCTAACCCGAACCCTCACCCGAACCCTAAACCGAACCGTAACCCTAACCCTAACCCGAAACCTAACCCTAACCCTAACCCTAACACGAACCCTAACCCTAAACCTAATCCTAACACTAACCCTAACCCGAACCCTAAACCTAACGCTAAACCGAACCCGAACACTAAACCTAACCCGAACCCTAACCCGAAACCTAAACCTAACCCGAACCATAACCCTAACCCGAACCCTAACCCGAACCCTAACCCTGACCCTAAACCGAACCCTAACCCTGACCATAATCCGAAACCTAACCCTAACCCTAACCCAAACCCTAACCCGAACCCTAACCATAAACCTAACCCTAACCCAAACCCTAACCCCTAACCCTAACTCTAACCCTAAACCTAACCCTAACCGTAAAACCTAACCCTAACCCGAACCCTAACCCTAACCCTAACCCGTACCCGAACCCTAACGCGAATCCTAACCCTAACCCTAACCCGAACCCTAACCCTAACCCGAACCCGAACCCTAACACTAACCCGAACCCTAACCCGAACCCTAACCCGAACCCTAAACCTAACCCTAACCTGAAACCTAACCCGAACCCGAAACCGAACCCTAAACCGAACCCTAACCCGAACGCTAACCCGAACCCTAAACCGAACCCTAACCCTAACCCTAACCCGAATCCGAACCCGAGACCTAACCCTATCCGTAACCCGAACCCTAACCCTAACCCGAACCCTAACCCTAACCCGAACCCTAACCCTAACCCTAACCCGAACCCTAACACTAACCAGAACCCTAACCCGAACCCGAACCCTAACCCTAACCCTAACCCTAACACTAACCCTAACCCTAACTCTAACCCCTAAACCTAACCCCAACCCTAACCCTAAACCGAACCCTAACCCTAACCCTAACCCGAACCCTAACGCTAAAACGAACCCGAATCCTAACCCGAACCCTAACCCTAACCCTAACCCGAACCCTAACCCTAACCCTAATCCGAAACCTAAACCTAACCCGAACCCTAATCCTAAACCTAACCCGAACCCTAACCCTAACCCTAACCCGAACCTTAACCGTAACCCGAACCCTAACCCTAACCCTAACCCTAACCCTAACCCGAACCCTAACCCTAACCCTAACCCGAACCCTAACCCGAACCCTAACCCTAACCCTATCCTTAACACTAACCCCTAACCCTAACATAACCTGAACCCTTACCCGAACCTGAACCCTAAACCTAACTCGAACCCGAACCCGAACCCTAATCCGAACCCTAACCCTAACCCTACCCGAACCCTAACCCTAACCCTCACCCGAAACCTAACCATAACCCTAAAGCGAACCCGAAACCTAAGCCAAACCCGAATCCTAACCCGAACCCTGACACTAACCCGAACCCTAACCCTAACCCTAACCCAAACCCTAACCCGAACCCTAACCCTAACCCTAACCCTAACCCCTAACCCTAACACTAACCCTAACCCTAACCCTAAAACCTAACCCTAACCCGAACCCTAACCCTAACCCTAACCCTAACACGAACCCTAAACCTAAACCAAACCCTAATCCTAACCCTAACCCTAACCCGAACCCTAACCCTATCCCTAACCCTAACCCTAACCCGAAACCTAACCCTTACCCTATCGCTAACCCTAACCCTAACCCTAACCCCAACCCTAACCCCAACCCTAACCCTAACCCGAACCCTAACCCGAACCCTAACCCTAACACTAACCTGAACACTAAGACCTAACCCTAACCCGAACCCGAACACTAACCCGAACCCGATCCCTAACCCCAACCCGAACCCGAACCCGAACCCTAACCCTAACTCTAACCCAAAACCTAACCCTAAGCCTAACCTGAACCCTAAACCTAACCCGAACCCTAACCCTAACCCGAACCCTAAACCTAACCAGAACCCGAACCCGAACCCGAACCCTAACCCTAACCCTAACCCGAACCCTAACCCTAACCCGAACCCTAACCCTAACCCGAACCCGAACCCTAAACCTAACCCTAACCCGAACCCTAACCCTAACCCGAACCCTAACACTAACCCTAACCCTAACCCGAACCCTAACCCTAACCCTAACCCAAAACCTAACCCTAACCCTAACCAGAACCCTAACCCGAACCCTAACACTAACCCTAACCCCAACCCGAACCCTAACCCTAACCCTAACCCGAACCCTAACCCTAACCCTAACCCTAACCCTAACCCTAACACGAACCCTAACCCCTAACCCGAACCCGAACCCGAACCCTAACCCTAACCCTAAACCCAACCCTAACCCAAATCCTAACCCTAACCCTAACCCGAACCCTAACCCTAACCCTAACCCGAACCCTAAACCTAAACCTAACCCAAATCCTAACCCTAACCCTAACCCGTACCCTAACCCTAACCCTAACCCTAACCCGAACCCTAACCCTAACCCTAACCCTAACCCTAACCCTAACCCCAAACCCTAACCCCATCCCTAACCCAACACAAACCCTAACCCGAAACCTAACCCTAACACCAACCTGAACACTAAGCCCTAACCCTAACCCGATCCCGAACCGTAACCCGAACCGGATCCCTAACCTAAACCCGAACCCGAACCCGAACCCTAACCCTAACCCTAACCCGAACCCTAACCCTAAGTCTAACCCGAACCCTAACCCTAACCCGAACCCTAACCCTAACCAGAATCCTAACCCTAACCAGAAC
>JAVLSZ010000092.1:220000-235000 GCA_032313775.1 Urocyon cinereoargenteus | reverse complement strand
CCCTAACCCGAACCCTAACGCTAACCCGAACCCGAACCCTAACCCGAACCCTAACCCTAACCCTAACACGAACCCTAACCCTAACCCGAACCCGAACCCGAACCCGAACTCTAACCCTAACCCGAACCCTAACCCTAACCCTAACCCGAACCCTAACCCAAACCCGAACCCTAAACCGAACCCGAACCCTAACCCTAACCCGAAACCGAACCCTAACCCTAACCCGAACCCTAACCCGAACCCTAACCCGAAACCTAAACCTAACCCTAACACGCACCCTAACCCTAACCCGAACCCGAACCCTAACCCTAACCCGAACCCTAACCCGAACCCTAACCCGAAACCTAAACCTAACCCTAACGCGAACCCTAACCCTAACCCGAACCCTAACCCTAACCCTAACCCGAACCCTAACCCTAACCCTAACCCTAACCCGAACCCTAACCCTAAACCTAACCCGAACCCTAACCCTAACCCTAACCCGAAACTTAACCCTAACCCTAACCCTAACCCGAACCCTAACCCTAAACCTAACCCTAACACTAACCCTAACCCGAAACCTAACCGTAACGCTAAACCGAACCCGAACACTAAACCTAACCCGAGCCCTAACCCGAAAGCTAAACCTAACCCGAACCCTAACCCTAACCCTAACCCGAAAATTAACCCTAACCCTAACCCTAACCCGAACCCTAACCCTAAACCTAACCCTAACACTAACCCTAACCCGAACCCTAACCCTAACCCTAACCCAAAACCTAACCCGAACCCTAACCCTAACCCTAGCCCTAACCCTTACCCTAACCCCTAACCCTAACTCTAACCCTAACCCTAACCCTAACCCTAAAACCTATCCCTAAACCGAACCCTAAATCTAACCCTAACCCGAACCCGAACCCTAACGTGAATCCTAACCCTAACCCTAACACGAACCCTAACCCTAACCCGAACCCAAACCCTAACCCTAACCCGAACCCTAACCCGAACCTTAAACCGAACACTAACCAGAACCCTAAACCGAACCCTAAACCGAAACCTATACCGAAACCTAACCCTAATCCTAACCCGAACCCTAACCCGAACCCTAACCCGAACCCTAAACCGTACCCTAAACCGAACCCTAACCCTAACCCGAACCCGAACCCGAACACGAGCCCTAACCCTAACCGTAACCCGAACCCTAACCCTAACCCGAAACCTAACACTAACCCTAACCCTAACCCTAACCCTAATCCTAACCGTAACACGAACCCTAACCCTAACCCGAACCCTAACCCGAACCCGAACCCTAACCCTAACCCGAACCCGAGCCCTAACACCTTACCCGAACCCAAAACCTAACCCGAACCCTAACGCTAACCCGAACCCGAACCCTAACCCGAACCCTAACCCTAACCCTAACACGAACCCTAACCCTAACCCGAACCCGAACCCTAACCCTAACCCGAACCCTAACCCGAACCCGAACCCGAACCCGAACTCTAACCCTAACCCGAACCCTAACCCTAACCCTAACCCGAACCCTAACCCAAACCCGAACCCTAAACCGAACCCGAACCCTAACCCTAACCCGAAACCGAACCCTAACCCTAACCCGAACCCTAACCCGAACCCTAACCCGAAACCTAAACCTAACCCTAACCCGAACCCTAACCCTAACCCGAACCCGAACCCTAACCCTAACCCGAACCCTAACCCGAACCCTAACCCGAAACCTAAACCTAACCCTAACGCGAACCCTAACCCTAACCCGAACCCTCTCCCTAACCCTAACCCTAACCCGAACCTTAACCCTAACCCTAACCCTAACCCGAACCCTAACCCTAAACCTAACCCGAACCCTAACCCTAACCCTAACTCTAACCCTAACCCTAACCCTAACCCTAAAACCTAACCCTAACCCGAACCCTAAACCTAACCCTAACCCGTTTCCGAACCCTAACGCGAATCCTAACCCTAACCCTAACCCGAACCCTAACCCTAACCCGAAACCGAACCCTAACCCTAACCCTAACGCGAACCCTAACCCGAACTCTAACCCGAACCCTAACCCTAACCCTAACCTGAAACCTAACCCGAACCCTAACCCGAACCCTAAACCGAACCCTAACCCGAACGCTAACCCGAACCCTAAACCGAACCCTAACCCTAACCCTAACCCGAACCCGAACCCGAGCCCTAACCCTAACCGTAACCCGAACCCTAACCCTAACCCGAACCCTAACCCTAACCCGAACCCTAACCCTAACCCTAACCCGAAACCTAACACTAACCAGAACCCTAACCCGAACCCGAAACCTAACCCTAACCCTAAACCTAACACTAACCCTAACCCTAACTCTAACCACTAAACCTAACCCCAACCCTAACCCTAAACCGAACCCTAACCCTAACCCTAACCCGAACCCTATCGCTAACCCGAACCCGAATCCTAACACGAACCCTAACCCTAACCCTAACCCGAACCCTAACCCTAACCCTAATCCGAAACCTAAACCTAACCCGAACCCTAATCCTAAACCTAACCCGAACCCTAACCCTAACCCTAACCCGAACCTTAACCGTAACCCGAACCCTAAACCTAACCCTAACCCGAACCCTAACCCGAACCCTAAACCTAACCCTAACCAGAACCCTAACCCGAACCCTAAACCTAACCCTATCCTGAACACTAACCCCTAACCCTAACATAACCCGAACCCTTACCCGAACCTGAACCCTAAACCTAACTCGAACGCGAACCCGAACCCTAACCCGAACCCTAACCCTAACCCTACCCGAACCCTAACCCTAACCCTAACCCTAACCCGAAACCTAACCATAACCCTAAAGCGAACCCGAAACCTAAGCCAAACCCGAACCCTAACCCGAACCCTGACCCTAACCCGAAACCTAACCCTAACCCTAACCCAAACCCTAACCCGAACCCTAACCCTAACACTAACCCTAACCCCTAACCCTAACACTAACCCTAACCCTAACCCTGAAACCTAACCCTAACCCGAACCCTAACCCTAACCCTAACCCTAACACGAACCCTAAGCCTAAACCTAACCCTAATCCTAACCCTAACCCTAACCCGAACCCTAACCCTAACCCTAACCCTAACCCGAAACCTAACCCGAAACCTAACCCTTACCCTATCGCTAACCCTAACCCTAACCCTAACCCCAAACCCTAACCCCAACCCTAACCCTAACCCGAACCCTAACCCGAACCCTAACCCTAACACTAACCTGAACACTAAGCCCTAACCCTAACCCGAACCCGAACCCTAACCCGAACCCTAATCCTAACCAGAACCCGAACCCGAAACCGAACCCTAATCCTAACCCTAACCCGAACCCTAACCCTAACCCGAACCCTAAACCTAACCCTAACCCGAACCCTAAACCTAACCCTAACCCTAACCCTAACCCTAACCCGAACCCTAACCCTAACCCTAACCCAATTCCTAACCCTAACCCTAACCAGAACCCTAACCCGAACCCTAACACTAACCCTAACCCTAACCCGAACCCTAACCCTAACCCTAACCCGAACCCTAACCCTAACCCTAACCCTAACCCGAACCCTAACCCTAACCCTAACACGAACCCTAACCCCTAACCCGAACCCGAACCCGAACCCGAACCCTAAACCTAACCCTATACCGAACCCTAACCCAAATCCTATCCCTAACCCTAACACGAACCCTAACCCGAACCCTAACCCGAACCCTAAACCTAAACCTAACCCTAATCCTAACCCTAACCCTAACCCGTACCCTAACCCTAACCCTAACCCTAACCCTAACCCGAACCCTAACCCTAACCCTAACCCTAATCCTAACCCTAACCCCAAACCCTAACCCCAACCCTAACCCAACACGAACCCTAACCCGAAACCTAACACTAACACTAACCTGAACACTAAGCCCTAACCCTAACCCGATCCCGAACCCTAACCTGAACCCGATCCCTAACCCAAACCCGAACCCGAACCCGAACCCGAACCCTAACCCTAACCCGAACCCTAACCCTAAGCCTAACCCGAACCCTAACCCTAACCCGAACCCTAACCCTAACCAGAATCCTAACCCTAACCAGAACCCGATCCCGAACACGAACCCTAACCCTAACCCGAACCCGAACCCTAACCCTAACCCGAACCCTAACCCCTAACCCTAACCCGAACCCGAACCCTAACCCTAAACCTAACCCGAACCCGAACCCTAACCCTAACCCGAACCCTAACCCTAACCCTAACCCGAACCCTAACCCTAATCCTAACCCGAACCCTAACACTAAACCGAACCCGAACCCTAACCCTAACCCGAACCCGAACCCTAACCCTAACCCGAACCCTAACCCTAACCCTAACCCGAAACCTAAACCTAACCCTAATCCGAACCCTAACCCTAACCCGAACCCTAACCCTAACCATAACCCAAATCCTAACCCTAACCCTCACCCGAACCCTAACCCGAACCCTAATCCTAACCCTAACCCTAACCCGAACCCTAAACCTATCCCGAACCCGAACCCTAACCCTAACCCTTACCCGAACCCTAACCCTAAACCTAACCCTAACCCTAACCCGAACCCTAACCCTAACCCGAAGCCTAACCCTAACCCTAACCCGAACCCTAACCCTAACCCTAACCCTAACCCGAACCCTAACCCTAAACCTAACCCTAACCCTAACCCTAACCCTAACCCTAACACTAACCCTAACCCTAACTCTAACCCCTAAACCTAACCCCAACCCTAAACCTAAACCGAACCCTAACCCTAACCCTCACCCGAACCCTAACGCTAACCCGAACCCGAATCCTAACCCGAACCCTAACCCTAACCCTAACCCGAACCCTAACCCTAACCCTAATCCGAAACCTAAACCTAACCCGAACCCTAATCCTAAACCTAACCCGAACCCTAAACCTAACCCTAACCAGAACCTTAACCGTAACCCGAACCCTAAACCTAAACCTAACCCTAACCCTAACCCGAACCCTAACCCTAACCCTAACCCGAACCCTAACCCGAACCCTAACTCTAACCCTATCCTGAACACTAACCCCTAACCCTAACATAACCCGAACCCTTACCCAAACCTGAACCCTAAACCTAACTCGAACCCTAACCCAAACCCGAACCCTAAACCGAACCCGAACCCTAACCCTAACCCGAAACCGAACCCTAACCCTAACCCGAACCCTAACCCGAACCCTAACCCGAAACCTAAAACTAACCCTAACCCGAACCCTAACCCTAACCCGAACCCGAACCCTAACCCTAACCCGAACCCTAACCCGAACCCTAACCCGAAACCTAAACCTAACCCTAACGCGAACCCTAACCCTAACCCGAACCCTAACCCTAACCCTAACCCTAACCCGAACCCTAAACTAAACCCTAACCCTAACCCGAACCCTAACCCTAAACCTAACCCTAACCCGAACCCTAACCCTAACCCTAACCCGAACCCTAACCCTTAACCCTTACCCGAACCTGAACCCGAAACCTAACCCTAACCCGAACCCTAACCCTAACACGAACCCTAACCCTAACCCGAACCCTAACCATAACCCTAACCCTAACCCGAACCCTCACCCGAACCCTAAACCGAACCCTAACCCTAACCCTAACCCGAAACTTAACCCTAACCCTAACCCTAACCCGAACCCTAACCCTAAACCTAACCCTAACACTAACCCTAACCCGAACCCTAACCCTAACGCTAAACCGAACCCGAACACTAAACCTAACCCGAACCCTAACCCGAAACCTAAACCTAACCCGAACCATAACCCTAACCCGAACCCTAACCCGAACCCTAACCCTGACTCTAACCCGAACCCTAACCCTAACCCTAACCTGAAACCTAACCCGAACCCTAAACCGAACCCTAAACCGAACCCTAATCCGAAACCTAAACCGAAAACTAACCCTAACCCTAACCCGAACCCTAACCCGAACCCTAAACCGAACCCTAACCCGAACGCTAACCCGAACCCTAAACCGAACCCTAACCCTAACCCTAACCCGAACCCGAACCCGAGCCCTAACCCTAACCGTAACCCGAACGCTAACCCTAAACCGAACCCTAACCCTAACCCGAACCCTAACCCTAACCCTAACCCGAACCCTAACACTAACCAGAACCCTAACCCGAACCCGAACCCTAACCCTAACCCTAACCCTAACACTAACCCTAACCCTAACTCTAACCCCTAAACCTAAACCCAACCCTAACCCTAAACCGAACCCTAACCCTAACCCTAACCCGAACCCTAACGCTAACCCGAACCCGAATCCTAACCCGAACCCTAACCCTAACCCTAACCCGAACCCTAACCCTAACCCTAATCCGAAAACTAAACCTAACCCGAACCCTAATCCTAAACCTAACCCGAACCCTAACCCTAACCCTAACACTAACCCTAACCCTAACCCTAAAACCTAACCCTAACCCGAACCCTAACCCTAACCCTAACACTAACACGAACCCTAAACCTAAACCTAACCCTAATCCTAACCCTAACCCTAACCCGAACCCTAACCCTAACCCTAACCCTAACCCTAACCCGAAACCTAACCCTTACCCTATCGCTAACCCTAACCCTAACCCTAACCCCAAACCCTAACCCCAACCCTAACCCTAACCCGAACCCTAACCCGAACCCTAACCCTAACACTAACCTGAACACTAAGCCCTAACCCTAACCCGAACCCGAACCCTAACCCGAACCCGATCCCTAACCCCAACCCGAACCCGAACCCGAACCCTAACCCTAACCCTAACCCAAAACCTAACCCTAAGCCTAACCTGAACCCTAACCCTAACCCGAACCCTAACCCTAACCCTAACCCGTACCCGAACCCTAACGCGAATCCTAACCCTAACCCTAACCCGAAACCTAACCCTAACCCGAAACCGAACCCTAAACCTAACCTTAACCCGAACCCTAACCCGAACTCTAACCCGAACCCTAACCCTAACCCTAACCTGAAACCTAACCCGAACCCTAAACCGAACCCTAAACCGAACCCTAATCCGAAACCTAAACCGAAAACTAACCCTAACCCTAACCCGAACCCTAACCCGAACCCTAAACCGAACCCTAACCCGAACGCTAACCCGAACCCTAAACCGAACCCTAACCCTAACCCTAACCCGAACCCGAACCCGAGCCCTAACCCTAACCGTAACCCGAACCCTAACCCTAAACCGAACCCTAACCCTAACCCGAACCCTAACCCTAACCCTAACCCGAACCCTAACACTAACCAGAACCCTAACCCGAACCCGAACCCTAACTTTAACCCTAACCCTAACACTAACCCTAACCCTAACTCTAACCCCTAAACCTAAACCCAACCCTAACCCTAAACCGAACCCTAACCCTAACCCTAACCCGAACCCTAACGCTAACCCGAACCCGAATCCTAACCCGAACCCTAACCCTAACCCTAACCCGAACCCTAACCCTAACCCTAATCCGAAACCTAAACCTAACCCGAACCCTAATCCTAAACCTAACCCGAACCCTAACCCTAACCCTAACACTAACCCTAACCCAAACCCTAAAACCTAACCCTAACCCGAACCCTAACCCTAACCCTAACACTAACACGAACCCTAAATCTAAACCTAACCCTAATCCTAACCCTAACCCTAACCCGAACCCTAACCCTAACCCTAACCCTAACCCTAAACCGAACCCTAACCCTTACCCTATCGCTAACCCTAACCCTAACCCTAACCCCAAACCCTAACCCCAACCCTAACCCTAACCCGAACCCTAACCCGAACCCTAACCCTAACACTAACCTGAACACTAAGCCCTAACCCTAACCCGAACCCGAACCCTAACCCGAACCCGATCCTTAACCCCAACCCGAACCCGAACCCGAACCCTAACCCTAACCCTAACCCAAAACCTAACCCTAAGCCTAACCTGAACCCTAACCCTAACCCGAACCCTAACCCTAACCCGAACCCTAAACCTAACCAGAACCCGAACCCGAACCCGAACCCTAACCCTAACCCTAACCCGAACCCTAACCCTAACCCGAACCCTAACCCTAACCCTAACCCGAACCCTAAACCTAAACCTAACCCTAACCCTAACCCTAACCCGAACCCTAAACCTAACCCTAACCCAAACCCTAACCCTAACCCTAACCAGAACCCTATCCCGAACCCTAACACTAACCCTAACCCTAACCCGAACCCTAACCCTAACCCTAACCCGAACCCTAACCCTAACCCTAACCCTAACCCGAACCCTAAGCCTAACCCTAACACGAACCCTAACCCCTAACCCGAACCCGAACCCGAACCCTAAACCTAAACCTAAACCGAACCCTAACCCAAATCCTAACCCTAACCCTAACCCGAACCCTAACCCTAACCCTAACCCGAACCCTAAACCTAAACCTAACCCTAATCCTAACCCTAACCCTAACCCGTACCCTAACCCTAACCCTAAACCTAACCCTAACCCGAACCCTAACCCTAACCCTAACCCTAACCCTAACCCTAACCCTAACCCCAAACAAACACCCCAACCCTAACCCAACACGAACCCTAACCCGAAACCTAACCCTAACACTAACCTGAACACTAAGCCCTAACCCTAACCCGATCCCGAAACCTAACCTGAACCCGATCCCTAACCCAAACCCGAACCCGAACCCTAACCCTAACCCTAACCCGAACCCTAACCCTAAGCCTAACCCGAACCCTAACCCTAACCCGAACCCTAACCCTAACCAGAAAACTAACCCTAACCAGAACCCGAACCCGAACACGAACCCTAACCCTAACCCGAACCCGAACCCTAACCCTAACCCGAACCCTAACCCCTAACCCTAACCCGAACCCGAACCCTAACCCTAACCCTAACCCGAACCCGAACCCTAACCCTAACCCGAACCCTAACCCTAACCCTAACCCGAACCCTAACCCTAATACTAACCCGAACCCTAACACTAAACCGAACCCGAACCCTAACCCTAACCCGAACCCGAACCCTAACCCTAACCCGAACCCTAACCCTAACCCTAACCCGAAACCTAAACCTAACCCTAATACGAACCCTAACCCTAACCCGAACCCTAACCCTAACCCTAACCCAAATCCTAACCCTAACCCTCACCCGAACCCTAACCCGAACCCGAACCCTAACCCTAACCCGAACCCTAACCCCTAACCCTAACCCGAACCCGAACCCTAACCCTAAACCTAACCCGAACCCGAACCCTAACCCTAACCCGAACCCTAACCCTAACCCTAACCCGAACCCTAACCCTAATCCTAACCCGAACCCTAACACTAAACCGAACCCGAACCCTAACCCTAACCCGAACCCGAACCCTAACCCTAACCCGAACCCTAACCCTAACCCTAACCCGAAACCTAAACCTAACCCTAATCCGAACCCTAACCCTAACCCGAACCCTAACCCTAACCATAACCCAAATCCTAACCCTAACCCTCACCCGAACCCTAACCCGAACCCTAATCCTAACCCTAACCCTAACCCGAACCCTAAACCTATCCCGAACCCGAACCCTAACCCTAACCCTTACCCGAACCCTAACCCTAAACCTAACCCTAACCCTAACCCGAACCCTAACCCTAACCCGAAGCCTAACCCTAACCCTAACCCGAACCCTAACCCTAACCCTAACCCTAACCCGAACCCTAACCCTAAACCTAACCCTAACCCTAACCCTAACCCTAACCCTAACACTAACCCTAACCCTAACTCTAACCCCTAAACCTAACCCCAACCCTAAACCTAAACCGAACCCTAACCCTAACCCTCACCCGAACCCTAACGCTAACCCGAACCCGAATCCTAACCCGAACCCTAACCCTAACCCTAACCCGAACCCTAACCCTAACCCTAATCCGAAACCTAAACCTAACCCGAACCCTAATCCTAAACCTAACCCGAACCCTAAACCTAACCCTAACCAGAACCTTAACCGTAACCCGAACCCTAAACCTAAACCTAACCCTAACCCTAACCCGAACCCTAACCCTAACCCTAACCCGAACCCTAACACGAACCCTAACTCTAACCCTATCCTGAACACTAACCCCTAACCCTAACATAACCCGAACCCTTACCCAAACCTGAACCCTAAACCTAACTCGAACCCTAACCCAAACCCGAACCCTAAACCGAACCCGAACCCTAACCCTAACCCGAAACCGAACCCTAACCCTAACCCGAACCCTAACCCGAACCCTAACCCGAAACCTAAAACTAACCCTAACCCGAACCCTAACCCTAACCCGAACCCGAACCCTAACCCTAACCCGAACCCTAACCCGAACCCTAACCCGAAACCTAAACCTAACCCTAACGCGAACCCTAACCCTAACCCGAACCCTAACCCTAACCCTAACCCTAACCCGAACCCTAAACCTAACCCTAACCCTAACCCGAACCCTAACCCTAAACCTAACCCTAACCCGAACCCTAACCCTAACCCTAACCCGAACCCTAACCCTTAACCCTTACCCGAACCTGAACCCGAAACCTAACCCTAACCCGAACCCTAACCCTAACACGAACCCTAACCCTAACCCGAACCCTAACCATAACCCTAACCCTAACCCGAACCCTCACCCGAACCCTAAACCGAACCCTAACCCTAACCCTAACCCGAAACTTAACCCTAACCCTAACCCTAACCCGAACCCTAACCCTAAACCTAACCCTAACACTAACCCTAACCCGAACCCTAACCCTAACGCTAAACCGAACCCGAACACTAAACCTAACCCGAACCCTAACCCGAAACCTAAACCTAACCCGAACCATAACCCTAACCCGAACCCTAACCCGAACCCTAACCCTGACTCTAACCCGAACCCTAACCCTAACCCTAACCTGAAACCTAACCCGAACCCTAAACCGAACCCTAAACCGAACCCTAATCCGAAACCTAAACCGAAAACTAACCCTAACCCTAACCCGAACCCTAACCCGAACCCTAAACCGAACCCTAACCCGAACGCTAACCCGAACCCTAAACCGAACCCTAACCCTAACCCTAACCCGAACCCGAACCCGAGCCCTAACCCTAACCGTAACCCGAACCCTAACCCTAAACCGAACCCTAACCCTAACCCGAACCCTAACCCTAACCCTAACCCGAACCCTAACACTAACCAGAACCCTAACCCGAACCCGAACCCTAACCCTAACCCTAACCCTAACACTAACCCTAACCCTAACTCTAACCCCTAAACCTAAACCCAACCCTAACCCTAAACCGAACCCTAACCCTAACCCTAACCCGAACCCTAACGCTAACCCGAACCCGAATCCTAACCCGAACCCTAACCCTAACCCTAACCCGAACCCTAAACCTAACCCTAATCCGAAACCTAAACCTAACCCGAACCCTAATCCTAAACCTAACCCGAACCCTAACCCTAACCCTAACACTAACCCTAACCCTAACCCTAAAACCTAACCCTAAACCGAACCCTAACCCTAACCCTAACACTAACACGAACCCTAAACCTAAACCTAACCCTAATCCTAACCCTAACCCTAACCCGAACCCTAACCCTAACCCTAACCCTAACCCTAACCCGAAACCTAACCCTTACCCTATCGCTAACCCTAACCCTAACCCTAACCCCAAACCCTAACCCCAACCCTAACACTAACCCGAACCCTAACCCGAACCCTAACCCTAACACTAACCTGAACACTAAGCCCTAACCCTAACCCGAACCCGAACCCTAACCCGAACCCGATCCCTAACCCCAACCCGAACCCGAACCCGAACCCTAACCCTAACCCTAACCCAAAACCTAACCCTAAGCCTAACCTGAACCCTAACCCTAACCCGAACCCTAACCCTAACCCTAACCCGTACCCGAACCCTAACGCGAATCCTAACCCTAACCCTAACCCGAACCCTAACCCTAACCCGAAACCGAACCCTAACCCTAACCTTAACCCGAACCCTAACCCGAACTCTAACCCGAACCCTAACCCTAACCCTAACCTGAAACCTAACCCGAACCCTAAACCGAACCCTAAACCGAACCCTAATCCGAAACCTAAACCGAAAACTAACCCTAACCCTAACCCGAACCCTAACCCGAACCCTAAACCGAACCCTAACCCGAACGCTAACCCGAACCCTAAACCGAACCCTAACCCTAACCCTAACCCGAACCCGAACCCGAGCCCTAACCCTAACCGTAACACGAACCCTAACCCTAAACCGAACCCTAACCCTAACCCGAACCCTAACCCTAACCCTAACCCGAACCTTAACACTAACCAGAACCCTAACCCGAACCCGAACCCTAACTTTAACCCTAACCCTAACACTAACCCTAACCCTAACTCTAACCCCTAAACCTAAACCCAACCCTAACCCTAAACCGAACCCTAACCCTAACCCTAACCCGAACCCTAACGCTAACCCGAACCCGAATCCTAACCCGAACCCTAACCCTAACCCTAACCCGAACCCTAACCCTAACCCTAATCCGAAACCTAAACCTAACCCGAACCCTAATCCTAAACCTAACCCGAACCCTAACCCTAACCCTAACACTAACCCTAACCCAAACACTAAAACCTAACCCTAACCCGAACCCTAACCCTAACCCTAACACTAACACGAACCCTAAATCTAAACCTAACCCTAATCCTAACCCTAACCCTAACCCGAACCCTAACCCTAACCCTAACCCTAACCCTAACCCGAACCCTAACCCTTACCCTATCGCTAACCCTAACCCTAACCCTAACCCCAAACCCTAACCCCAACCCTAACCCTAACCCGAACCCTAACCCGAACCCTAACCCTAACACTAACCAGAACACTAAGCCCTAACCCTAACCCGAACCCGAACCCTAACCCGAACCCGATCCCTAACCCCAACCCGAACCCGAACCCGAACCCTAACCCTAACCCTAACCCAAAACGTAACCCTAAGCCTAACCTGAACCCTAACCCTAACCCGAACCCTAACCCTAACCCGAACCCTAAACCTAACCAGAACCCGAACCCGAACCCGAACCCTAACCCTAACCCTAACCCGAACCCTAACCCTAACCCGAACCCTAACCCTAACCCTAACCCGAACCCTAAACCTAAACCTAACCCTAACCCTAACCCTAACCCGAACCCTAAACCTAACCCTAACCCAAACCCTAACCCTAACCCTAACCAGAACCCTATCCCGAACCCTAACACTAACCCTAACCCTAACCCGAACCCTAACCCTAACCCTAACCCGAACCCTAACCCTAACCCTAACCCTAACCCGAACCCTAAGCCTAACCCTAACACGAACCCTAACCCCTAACCCGAACCCGAACCCGAACCCTAAACCTAAACCTAAACCGAACCCTAACCCAAATCCTAACCCTAACCCTAACCCGAACCCTAACCCTAACCCTAACCCGAACCCTAAACCTAAACCTAACCCTAATCCTAACCCTAACCCTAACCCGTACCCTAACCCTAACCCTAAACCTAACCCTAACCCGAACCCTAACCCTAACCCTAACCCTAACCCTAACCCTAACCCCAAACAAACACCCCAACCCTAACCCAACACGAACCCTAACCCGAAACCTAACCCTAACACTAACCTGAACACTAAGCCCTAACCCTAACCCGATCCCGAAACCTAACCTGAACCCGATCCCTAACCCAAACCCGAACCCGAACCCTAACCCTAACCCTAACCCGAACCCTAACCCTAAGCCTAACCCGAACCCTAACCCTAACCCGAACCATAACCCTAACCAGAAAACTAACCCTAACCAGAACCCGAACCCGAACACGAACCCTAACCCTAACCCGAACCCGAACCCTAACCCTAACCCGAACCCTAACCCCTAACCCTAACCCGAACCCGAACCCTAACCCTAACCCTAACCCGAACCCGAACCCTAACCCTAACCCGAACCCTAACCCTAACCCTAACCCGAACCCTAACCCTAATCCTAACCCGAACCCTAACACTAAACCGAACCCGAACCCTAACCCTAACCCGAACCCGAACCCTAACCCTAACCCGAACCCTAACCCTAACCCTAACCCGAAACCTAAACCTAACCCTAATCCGAACCCTAACCCTAACCCGAACCCTAACCCTAACCCTAACCCAAATCCTAACCCTAACCCTCACCCGAACCCTAACCCGAACCCTAACCCTAACCCTAACCCGAACCCTAAACCTATCCCGAACCCGAACCCTAACCCTAACCCTTACCCGAACCCTAACCCTAAACCTAACCCTAACCCTAACCCGAACCCTAACCCTAACACGAAACCTAACCCTAACCCTAACCCGAACCCTAACCCTAACCCTAACCCTAACCCGAAACCTAACCCTAAACCTAACCCTAACCCTAACCCTAACCCGTACCCTAACCCTAACCCTAACCCTAACCCTAACCCGAACCCTAACGCTAACCCGAACCCGAATCCTAACCCGAACCCTAACCCTAACCCTAACCCGAACCCTAACCCTAACCCTAATCCGAAACCTAAACCTAACCCGAACCCTAATCCTAAACCTAACCCGAACCCTAACCCTAAACCTAACCAGAACCTTAACCGTAACCCGAACCCTAAACCTAACCCTAACCCTAACCCTAACCCGAACCCTAACCCTAAACCTAACCCGAACCCTAACCCGAACCCTAACACTTACCCTATCCTGAACACTAACCCCTAACCCTAACATAACCCGAACCCTTACCCGAACCTGAACCCTAAACCTAACTCGAACCCGAACCCGAACCCTAACCCGAACCCTAACCCTAACCCTAACCCTAACCCGAAACCTAACCATAACCCTAAAGCGAACCCGAAACCTAAGCCAAATCCGAACCCTAACCCGAACCCTGACCCTAACCCGAACCCTAACCCTAACCCTAACCCAAACCCTAACCCGAACCCTAACCTTAACCCTAACCCTAACCCCTAACCCTAACACTAACCCTAACCC
>JAVLSZ010000092.1:210000-217500 GCA_032313775.1 Urocyon cinereoargenteus | reverse complement strand
CCCTAACCCGAACCCTAACCCTTAACCCTTACCCGAACCTGAACCCGAAACCTAAACCTAACCCGAACCCTAACCCTAACACGAACCCTAACCCTAACCCGAACCCTAACCATAACCCTAACCCTAACCCGAACCCTCACCCGAACCCTAAACCGAACCCTAACCCTAACCCTAACCCGAAACTTAACCCTAACCCTAACCCTAACCCGAACCCTAACCCTAAACCTAACCCTAACACTAACCCTAACCCGAACCCTAACCCTAACGCTAAACCGAACCCGAACACTAAACCTAACCCGAACCCTAACCCGAAACCTAAACCTAACCCGAACCATAACCCTAACCCGAAACCTAACCCGAACCCTATCCCTGACCCTAACCCGAACCCTAACCCAGACCATAATCCGAAACCTAACCCTAACCCTAACCCAAACCCTAACACGAACCCTAACCCTAACCCTAACCCTAACCCTAACACCTAACCCTAACTCTAACCCTAACCCTAACCCTAACCCTAAAACCTAACCCTAACCCGAACCCTAACCCTAACCCTAACCCGTACCCGAACCCTAACGCGAATCCTAACCCTAACCCTAACCCGAACCCTAACCCTAACCCGAAACCGAACCCTAACCCTAACCCTAACCCGAACCCTAACCCGAACTCTAACCCGAACCCTAACACTAACACTAACCTGAAACCTAACCCGAACCCTAAACCGAACCCTAAACCGAACCCTAACCCGAAACCTAAACCGAAAACTAACCCTAACCCTAACCCGAACCCTAACCCGAACCCTAAACCGAACCCTAACCCGAACGCTAAGCCGAACCCTAAACCGAACCCTAACCCTAACCCTAACCCGAACCCGAACCCGAGCCCTAACCCTAACCGTAACCCGAACCCTAACCCTAACCCGATCCCTAACCCTAACCTGAACCCTAACCCTAACCCGAACCCTAACACTAACCAGAACCCTAACCCGAACCCGAACCCTAACCCTAACCCTAACCCTAACACTAACCCTAACCCTAACTCTAACCCCTAAACCTAACCCCAACCCTAACCCTAAATCGAACCCTAACCCTAACCCTAACCCGAACCCTAACGCTAACCCGAACCCGAATCCTAACCCGAACCCTAACCCGAACCCTAACCCGAACCCTAACCCTAAACCTAATCCGAAACCTAAACCTAACCCGAACCCTAATCCTAAACCTAACCCGAACCCTAACCCTAACCCTAACCCGAACCTTAACCGTAACCCGAACCCTAAACCTAACCCTAACCCTAACCCTAACCCGAACCCTAACCCTAACCCTAACCCGAACCCTAACCCGAACCCTAACCCTAACCCTATCCTGAACACTAACCCCTAACCCTAACATAACCCGAACCGTTACCCGAACCTGAACCCTAAACCTAACTCGAACCCGAACCCGAACCCTAACCCGAACCCTAAACCTAACCCTACCCGAACCCTAACCCTAACCCTAACCCTAACCCGAAACCTAACCATAACCCTAAAGCGAACCCGAAACCTAAGCCAAACCCGAACCCTAACCCGAACCCTGACCCTAACCCGAACCCTAACCCTAACCCTAACCCAAACCCTAACCCGAACCCTAACACTAACCCTAACCCTAACCCCTAACCCTAACACTAACCCTAACCCTAACAATAAAACCTAACCCTAACCCGAACCCTAACCCTAACCCTAACCCTAACACGAACCCTAAACCTAAACTTAACCCTAATCCTAACCCTAACCCTAACCCGAACCCTAACCCTAACCCTAACCCTAACCCAAACCCGAAACCTAACCCTTACCCTATCGCTAACCCTAACCCTAACCCTAACCCCAAACCCTAACCCCAACCCTAACCCTAACCCGAACCCTAACCCGAACCCTAACCCTAACACTAACCTGAACACTAAGGCCTAACCCTAACCCGAACCCGAACCCTAACCCGAACCCGATCCCTAACCCCAACCCGAACCCGAACCCGAACCCTAACCCTAACCCTAACCCAAAACCTAACCCTAAGCCTAACCTGAACCCTAACCCTAACCCGAACCCTAACCCTAACCCGAACCCTAAACCTAACCAGAACCCGAACCCGAACCCGAACCCTAACCCTAACCCTAACCCGAACCCTAACCCTAACCCGAAACCTAACCCTAACCCTAACCCGAACCCTAAACCTAACCCTAACCCTAACCCTAACCCTAACCCGAACCCTAACCCTAACCCTAACCCAAATCCTAACCCTAACCCTAACCAGAAACCTAACCCGAACCCTAACACTAACACTAACCCTAACCCGAACCCTAACCCTAACCCTAACCCGAACCCTAACCCTAACCCTAAACCTAACCCGAACCCTAACCCTAACCCTAACACGAACCCTAACCCCTAACCCGAACCCGAACCCGAACCCTAAACCTAACCCTAAACCGAACCCTAACCCAAATCCTAACCCTAACCCTAACCCGAACCCTAACCCTAACCCTAACCCGAACCCTAAACCTAAACCTAACCCTAATCCTAACCCTAACCCTAACCCGTACCCTAACCCTAACCCTAACCCTAACCCTAACCCGAACCCTAACCCTAACCCTAACCCTAACCCTAACCCCAAACCCTAACCCCAACCCTAACCCAACACGAACCCTAACCCGAAACCTAACCCTAACACTAACCTGAACACTAAGCCTAACCCTAACCCGATCCCGAACCCTAACCTGAACCCGATCCCTAACCCAAACCCGAACCCGAACCCGAACCCTAACCCTAAGCCTAACCCGAACCCTAACCCTAACCTGAAAACTAACCCTAACCAGAATCCTAACCCTAACCAGAACCCGAACCCGAACCCGAACCCTAACCCTAACCCGAACCCGAACCCTAACCCTAACCCGAACCCTAACCCCTAACCCTAACCCGAACCCGAACCCGAACCCTAACCCGAACCCTAACCCGAACCCTAACCCTAACCCGAACCCTAACCCTAACCCTAACCCGAACCCTAACCCTAATCCTAACCCGAACCCTAACACTAAACCGAACCCGAACCCTAACCCTAACCCGAACCCGATCCCTAACCCTAACCCGAACCCTAACCCTAACCCTAACCCGAAACCTAAACCTAACCCTAACCTGAACCCTAACCCTAACCCGAACCCTAACCCTAACCCTAACCCAAATCCTAAACCTAACCCTAACCCGAACCCTAACCCGAACCCTAACCCTAACCCTAACCCGAACCCTAAACCTATCCCGAACCCGAACACTAACCCTAACCCTTACCCGAACCCTAACCCTAAACCTAACCCTAACCCTAACCCGAACCCTAAACCTAACCCGAACCCTAACCCTAACCCTAACCCGAACCCTAACCCTAACCCTAACCCTAACCCGAACCCTAACCCTAAACCTAACCCTAACCCTAACCCTAACCCGAAACCTAACCCTAACGGTAAACCGAACCCGAACCCTAAACCGAACCCGAACCCTAACGCGAAACCTAAACCTAACCCGAACCCTAACCCTAACCCGAACCCTAACCCGAACCCTAACACTGACCCTAACCCGAACCCTAACCCTGACCCTAACCCGAACCCTAACCCTAACCCAAACCCATAACCTAACCCGAACCCTAACCCTAACCCTAGCCCTAACCCTTACCCTAACCCCTAACCCTAACTCTAAAACTAACCCTAACCCTAACCCTAAAACCTATCCCTAACCCGAACCTTAAATCTAACCCTAACCCGAACCCGAACCCTAACGTGAATCCTAACCCTAACCCTAACACGAACCCTAACCCTAACCCTATCCCGAAACCTAAACCTAACCCGAACCCTAACCCGAACCCTAACCTTAACCCTAACCCGAACCCTAACCCTGACACTAACCCGAAACCTAACCCTACCCTAACCCAAACCCTACCCCGAACCCTAACCCTAACCCTAACCTTAACCCTAACCCTAACCCCTAACCCTAACCCGAAACCTAACCCTAACCATAACCCTAACCCTAACCCGAACCCTAATCCTAAACCTAACCCTAACCCTTACCCGAACCCGAACCCTAAACCGAACCCTAACCCTAACACTAACCTGAAAACTAACCCCTAAACCTAACCCGAAACTGAACCCTAACCCGAACCAGATCCCTAACCCAAACCCGAACCCGAACCCGAACCCTAACCCTAACCCTAACACGAACCCTAACCCTAACCCTAACCCGAACCCTAACCCTAACCCGAACCCTAACCCTAACCCGAAACCTAACCCTAACCCGAACCCGTACCCGAACCCGAACCCTAACCCTAACCCTAACCCAAACCCTAACACTAACCCGAACCCTAACCCAAACCATAACCCGAACCCTAACCCTAACCCTAACCCTAACCCTAACCCCTAACCCTAACTCTAACCCTAACCCTAAGCCCAACACTAAAACTTAACCCTAACCCGAACCCTAACCCTAACCCTAACCCTAACCCGAACCCGAACCCTAACGCGAATCCTAACCCTAACCCTAACACGAACCCTAACCCTAACCCGAACCCGAACCCTAACCCTAACCCGAACCCTAACCCTAACCCGAACCCGAACCCGAACTCTAACCCTAACCCGAACCCTAACCCTAACCTGAACCCTAACCCAAACCCGAACCCTAAACCGAACCCGAACCCTAACCCTAACCCGAACCCTAACCCTAACCAGAAACCTAACCCTACCCTAACCCGAAACCTAAACCTAACCCTAACCCGAACCCTAACCCTAACCCTAACCATAACCCGAACCCTAACCCTAACCCTAACCCTAACCCCTAACCCTAACCCGAACCCGAACCCGAACCCTAAACCTAACCCGAACCCTAACCCTAACCCTAACGCTAACCCGAACTCTAACCCTAACCCGAACCCTAACCCGAACCCTAACCCGAACCCGAACCCTAACGCTAAACCGAACTCTTACCCGAACCCTAACCCTAACCCTATCCCGAAACCTAACCCTAACCCTAACCCGAACCCTAACCCTAACCCTAACCCGAACCCTAACCCGAACCCTAAACCGAACCCTAACCCGAACGCTAACCCTAAACCTAACCCAAACCCTAACCCTAACCCTAACCCTAACCCGAACCCTAACCCTAAACCTAACCCTAACCATATCCTGAACACTAACCCCTAACCCTAACATAACCCGAAACCTTACCCGAACCTGAACCCTAAACCTAACTCGAACCCGAACCCGAACCCTAACCCGAACCCTAACCCTAACCCTAACCCGAACCCTAACCCTAACCCTAACCCTAACCCTAACCCTAACCCGAAACCTAACCATAACCCTAAAGCGAACCCGAAACCTAAGCCAAACCCAAACCCTAACCCGAACCCTGACACTATCCCGAACCCTAACCCTAACCCTAACCCAAACCCTAACCCGAACCCTAACCCTAACCCTAACCCTAACCCCTAACCCTAACACTAACCCTAACCCTAACCCTAAAACCTAACCCTAACCCGAACCCTAACCCTAACCCTAACCCTAACACGAACCCTAAACCTAAACCTAACCTTAATCCTAACCCTAACCCTAACCCGAACCCTAACCCTAACCCTAACCCTAACCCGAAACCTAACCCTTACCCTATCGCTAACCCTAACCCTAACCCTAACCCCAAACCCTAACCCCAACCCTAACCCTAAACCGAACCCTAACCCGAACCCTAACCCTAACACTAAACTGAACACTAAGCCCTAACCCTAACCCGAACCCTAACCCTAACCCGAACCCTAAACCTAACCAGAACCCGAACCCGAACCCGAACCCTAACCCTAACCCTAACCCAAACCCTAACCCTAACCCGAACCCTAACCCTAACCCTAACCCGAAACCTAAACCTAACCCTAACCCGAACCCTAACCCTAACCCGAACCCTAACCCTAACCCTAACCCTAACCCGAACCCTAACCCTAACCCTAACCCAAATCCTAACCCTAACCCCAACCAGAACCCTAACCCGAACCCTAACACTAACCCTAACCCGAACCCGAACCCTAACCCTAACCCTAACCCGAACCCTAACCCTAACCCTAACCCTAACCCGAACCCTAACCCTAACCCTAACACGAACCCTAACCCCTAACCCGAACCCGAACCCGAACCCGAACCCTAACCCTAACCCTAACCCGAATCCTAACCCAAATCCTAACCCTAACCCTAACCTGAACACTAACCCTAACCCTAAACCGAACCCTAAACCTAAACCTAACCCTAATCCTAACCCTAACCCTAACCCGTATCCTAACCCTAACCCTAACCCTAACCCTAACCCGAACCCTAACCCTAACCCTAACCCTAACCCTAACCCTAACCCTAACCCCAAACCCTAACCCCAACCCTAACCCAACACGAACCCTAACCCGAAACCTAACCCTAACACTAACCTGAACACTAAGCCCTAACCCTAACCCGATCCCGAACCCTAACCCGAACCCGATCCCTAACCCAAACCCGAACCCGAACCCGAACCCTAACCCTAACCCTAACCCGAACCCTAACCCTAAGCCTAACCCGAACCCTAACCCTAACCTGAAACCTAACCCTAACCAGAATCCTAACCCTAACCAGAACCCGAACCCGAACCCGAACCCTAACCCTAACCCGAACCCGAACCCTAACCCTAACCCGAACCCTAACCCCTAACCCTAACCCGAACCCGAACCCGAACCCTAACCCGAACCCTAACCCGAACCCTAACCCTAACCCGAACCCTAACCCTAACCCTAACCCGAACCCTAACCCTAATCCTAACCCGAACCCTAACACTAAACCGAACCCGAACCCTAACCCTAACCCGAACCCGAACCCTAACCCTAACCCGAACCCTAACCCTAACCCTAACCCTAACCCGAAACCTAAACCTAACCCTAACCTGAACCCTAACCCTAACCCGAACCCTAACCCTAACCCTAACCCAAATCCTAAACCTAACCCTAACCCGAACCCTAACCCGAACCCTAACCCTAACCCTAACCCGAACCCTAAACCTATCCCGAACCCGAACACTAACCCTAACCCTTACCCGAACCCTAACCCTAAACCTAACCCTAACGCTAACCCGAACCCTAAACCTAACCCGAACCCTAACCCTAACCCTAACCCGAACCCTAACCCTAACCCTAACCCTAACCCGAACCCTAACCCTAAACCTAACCCTAACCCTAACCCAAACCGAAACCTAACCCTAACGGTAAACCGAACCCGAACCCTAAACCGAACCCTAACCCTAACACTAACCTGAAAACTAACCCCTAAACCTAACCCGAAACTGAACCCTAACCCGAACCAGATCCCTAACCCAAACCCGAACCCGAACCCGAACCCTAACCCTAACCCTAACACGAACCCTAACCCTAACCCTAACCCGAACCATAACCCTAACCCGAACCCTAACCCTAACCCGAAACCTTACCCTAACCC
>JAVLSZ010000092.1:175000-200000 GCA_032313775.1 Urocyon cinereoargenteus | reverse complement strand
CCTAACCCTAGCCCTAACACTTACCCTAACCCCTAAACCTAACTCTAACCCTAACCCTAACCCTAACCCTAACCCTAAAACCTAACCCTAACCCGAACCCTAACCCTAACCCTAACCCGAACCCTAAACCAAAACTTAACCCTAACCCTAAGCCTAACCCGAACCCTAACCCTAACCCTAACCCTAACCCTAAACCGAAACCTAACCCTAACCCTAACCCTAACCCTAACCCTAACCCCAAACCCTAACCCAAACGCTAACCCTAACCCGAACCCTAACCCTAACCCTAACCCGAACACTAACCCTAACCCGAACCCTAACCCTAAACCTAACCTTAACCCTAACCCTAACCCTAACTCTAACACTAACCGGAACACTAACCCGAACCCTAACCCTAACCCTAACCCTAAACCTAACCCTAAGCCGAACCCTAAACCTAACCCGAACCCGATCCCGAACCCTAACGTGAATCCTAACCCGAACTTTAACCCGATACCTAACCCTAACCCGAACCCGAACCCTAACCCTAACTCGAACCCTAACCCGAACCCTAACCCGAACCCTAACCCTAACACTAACCCGAACCCTAAACGTAACCCGAACCGTAACCGTAACCCGAACCCTAACACTAACCCTAACCCTAACCCTAACCTGAACCCTAACCCTAACCCTAACCCGAACCCTAACCCGAACCCTAAACCTAACCCTAACCTGAACACTAACCCCTAACCCCAACCCGAACCCGAACCCTAACCCGAACCCTAACCCTAACCCTAACCCGAACCCTAACCCTAACCCGAACCCTAAACCTTACCCTAACCCGAACCCTAACCCTAACCCTAACCCGAACCCTAACCGTAACCCGAACACTAACCCTAACCCTAACCCTAACCCGAACCCTAACCCTAACCGTAACCCGAACCATAACCCGAACCCTAACCCTAACCCTAACCTGAACACTAACCCCTAACCCTAACCCGAACCCGTACCCTAACCCGAACCCTAACCCTAACCCTAACCCGAATCCTAACCCTAACCCTACCCCTAAACCTAAACCTAACCCGAACCCTAACCCTAACCCTAACTCTAACCCTAAACCTAACCCTAACCCGAACCCTAACCCTAACCCGAACCCTAAACCGAACCCTAACCAGAACCCTAACCCTAACCTAACCCTAATCTGAACCCTAACCCTAACCCTAACCCCAACCCTAACCCTAACCTTAACACTAACCCCTAACCCTAACCCGAAACCTAACCCGAACCCTAACCCGAACCCGAACCCTAACCCCTATACCTAACCCCAACCCGAACCCTAAACCTAACCCTAACCCTAACCCGAAACCAAACCCTAACCCTAACCCGAAACCTAACCCTAACACGAACCCTAACCCTAACCCGAACCCGAACCCTAACCCTAACCCTAACTCTAACCCAAACCCTAACCCGAACAATAACTCGAACCATAACCCTAACCCGAAACCTAACCCGAACCCGAACCCTAACCCTAAACCTAACCCGAACCCGAACCCTAAACCTAACCCTAACCCGAACCCGAACCCTAACCCTAACCCTAACCCTAACCCTAACCCGAACCCTAACCCTAACCCTAACCCGACCACTAAAACGAACCCTAACACGAACCCTAACACTAACCTTAACCCTAAACCGAACCCTAACTCTAACCCGAACCCGAACCCTAACCCGAACCCGAAACCTAACCATAACCCGACCCCTAAACCTAACCCGAACCCGAACCCTAACCCTAACCCGAAACCTATCCCGAACCCAACCCTAAACCGAAACCTAACCCTAACCCGAAACCTAACCCTAACCCTGACCCTAACCCGAAACATAAACCTAACCCGAACCCTAACCCTAAACCTAAACCGAAACCTAACCCTAACCCTAAACCTAACCCTAACCCGAACCCGAACCCTAACCGGAACCCTTACCCTAACCCTAATCCGAACCCTACCCTAAACCTAACCCTCACCCTAACCCGAAGCCGATCCCTAACCCTAACCCGAACCCTAACCCTAACGCTAACACTAACCCAAACCCTAACCCTAACCCTAACCCTAAAGCGAACCCTAACCCTAACCCTAACCCTAACCCTAACCCGAACCCTAACTCTAACCCTAACCCTAACCCGATCCCTAAACCTAACCCTAACCTTAACCCGACCCTAACCCTAATCCTAACCCTAACCCGAACCCTAACCCTAACCCCTAACCCTAACCCTAACCCTAACCCGAAAACGAAACCAAACCCTAACCCGAACCCCTAACCCTAACCCTAACCCTAACCCGAACCCTAACCCTACCCCTAAACCTAACCCGAAACCGAACCCTAACCCGAAACCTAAACCTAACCTTAAACCGAACCCTAACCCTAACGCTAACCCTAAACCTAACCCGAACCCTAACCCTAACACTAACCCGAACCCTAACCCCTAACCCGAACCCGAACCCGAACCCGAACCCGAACCCTAACCCTACCCTGAATCCGAACCAAATCATAACCCTAACCCGAAGCCGAACCCTAACCCGAACCGTAAACCTAACCCTAACGCGAACGCTAACCCTAACCCGAACCCTAACCCGAACCCTAACCCTAACCCTAACCCTAACCCGAACCCTAACCCGAACCATAACCCGAACCCTAACCCGAAACCTAACCCTAACCCTAACCCGAACACTAACCCTAACCCTTACCCTAACCCTAACCCTAATCCGAACCTAACGCTAATCCGAACCCTAAACATAACCCTAACCCTAACACTAACCGTAAACCCTAACCCTAACCCTAACCCGAATCCTAACCCTAACCCTAAACCAAACCCTAACCCTAACCCTAACCCGAATCCTAACCCTAACCCGAACCCTAACCCTAAACCTAACCCGAACCCGAACCCCAACCCTAACTCTAACCCGAACCCGAACCCTAACCCTAACCCGAACCCTAAATCTAACCCTAATCCTAACCCGAACCCTAACCCTAACCCTAACCCGAACCCTCACCGGACCCTAACCCTAACCCTAACCTGAACCCTAACCCTAACCCTAACCCTAAAACGAACCCTAACCCTAACCCTAACCATAACCCAAACCTAACCCGAACCCTAACCCTAACCCTAAACCGAACCCTAACCCTAACCCTAACCCTAACCCTAACACGAACCCTAACAGTAACCCCTAACCATAACCCTAACCCTAACCCGAACCCGAACCCTCACCCTAACCCTAACTCCTAACCCTAACCCTAACCCTAACCCGAACCCTAAACCTAACCCTAACGCTAACCCTAACCCGATCCCTAACCCTAAACCGAACAGTAACCCTAACCCTAACCCGAACCCTAACCCGAACCCTAACCCTAAACCGAACCCTAACCCGAACCCTAACCCTAACCCTAAACCGAAACCTAACACTAAACCGAACCCTAACCCTAACCCTAACCCTAACCCAAACCCTAACCCTAACCCTAACCCTAACCCGAACACTAACCCTAACCCTAACCCTAACCCTAACCCGAAACCTAACTCTAACCCTAACCCGAACACAAACCCGAACCCTAACCCTAATCCTAACCCCGAACCCTAACCCTAACCCTAACCCTAACCCTAACCCGAACCCTAACCCGAACCCTAACCCGAACCCCAACCCTAACCCTAACCCGAACCCGAACCCTAACCCTAACCCTAAACCGAACCCTAACGCTAACCCGAACCCTAACCCCACCCTAACCCTAACCCGAACCCTAACCCTAACTCTAACCCGACCCCTAACCCGAAACCTAACACGAACTCTAAACCTAACCCTAACCCTAAACCTAAGCCGAACTCTAACCCTAACCCTAACCCGAACCCTAACCCTAACCCGAACCCTAACCCGAACCCTAACCCTAACCCTAACCCGAAACCAACCCCTAACCCAAACCCTAACCCTAACCTGAACCCTAAACCTATTCCTAACCCGAACCCTAACCCTAACCCTAACCCGAACCCTAACCGCAATCTGAACCCTAACCCTAACCCTAACCCTAACCCGAACCCTAACCCTAAACCTAAACCGAACCCTAACCCGAATCCTAAACCTAACCCTAACCTGAACACTAACCCCTAACCCTAACCCGAACACTAACCCTAACCTGAACCCTAAACCTAACCCTAACCCTAAACCTAACCCGAACCCTAACCCGAACCCTAACCCTAACCCTAACCCAAACCCTAACCCTAACCCTAACCCGAACCCGAACCCGAACCCTAACCCTAACCCTAACTCTAACCCAAACCCTAACCCGAACACTAACCCGAACCCTAACCCTAACCCTAACCCGAACCCTAACCCTAACCCGAACCCTAACCCTAACCCTAACCCGACCCCTAACCCGAAACCTAACACGAACCCTAAACTGAACCCTAACCCTAACCCTAACCCTAAACCGAACCTTAACCCTAACCCGACCCCTAACCCGAACCCTAACACGAACCCTAAACCTAACCCTAACCCTAACCCTAACCCGAACTCTAACCCTAACCATAACCCGAACCCTAACCTTAAACCGAACCCTAACCCGAACCCTAACCCTAACCCTAACCCGAACCCTAACCCTAACCCGAACCCTAACCCTAACCCTAACCGACCCCTAACCCGAAACCTAACACGAACCCTAAACCTAACCCTAAACGTAACCCTAACCCGAACCCTAACCCTAACCCTAAACCGAACCCGAACCCTAACCCGAACCCTAACCCTAACCCTAAACCGAACCCTAACACTAAACCTAACCCTAAACCTAACCCTAACCCGAACCCTAACCCTAACCCTAACTCTAACCCTAAACCTAACCCTAACCTGAACCCTAACCCTAACCCGAACCCTAACCCGAACCCTAAACAGAACCCTAACCCTAACCCTAACCTAACCCTAATCCGAACCCTAACCCTAACACTAACACCTAACCCTAACCCGAAACCTAACCCTAACCCTAACCCGAACCCGAACCCTAACCCCTAACCCTGACCCGAACCCGAAACCTAAACCTAACCCTAACCCTTACCCTAACCCGAACCCGAACCCTAACCCTAACCCGAACCCGAACCCTAACCCTAAAACTAACCCGAACCCGAACCCTAACCCGAACCCTAATCCTAACCCTAACCCAAACCCTAACCCTAACACGAACCCTAACCCTAACCCTAACCCGAACCCGAACCCTAACCCTAAACCTAAACCTAACCCGCACCCTAACCCTAACCCGAACCCGAACCCTAACCGAAACCAAAACCTAACCCTAATCCTAACCCTAACCCTAACCCTAACCCCAACCCTCACACTAACACTAACACTAACACTAACCCGAACCCTAACCCTAACCCGAACCCGAACCCTAACTCTAACCCTAACCCTACACCTAACCCTAACCCAAACCCTAACCCTAACCCGAACCTGAAACCTAACACTAACCCTAACCCTAACCCTAACCCTAACACCAAACCTAACCCTAACACTAAACCTAACACTAACCTGAACCCTAAACCTAACCCTAACCCTAACACTAACCCGAACACGAACCCTAACCCGAACCCTACCCCTAACCCTAATCCGAACACTAACCCTAACCCTAAACCTAACACTAACCCGAACCCGAAACCTAACCTTAACCCTAAACCGAACCCTAACCCTAACCCGAACCCTAACCCTAACCCGAAATCTAACCCTAACCCTAACCAGAAACCGAACCCGAACCCTAACCCTAACCCTAACCCGAACCCTAACCCTAACCTGAACCCTAACACTAACCCTAACCCGAACCCTAACCCTAACCCTAACCCGAACCCTAACCCTAAACCGAACCCTAACCCTAAACCGAACCCGAACCCGAACCCTAAACCTAACCCGAACCCTAACCCTAACCCTAACCCTAAACCGAACCCTAACCCAAACCCGAACCCTAACACGAACCGGAACCCTAACCTTAACCCGAACACGAACCCTAACCCTAACCCGAACCCTAACCCTAACCCGAACCCTAAGCCTAACCCTAACCCGAACCCTAACCCTAACCCGAAACCTAACCCTAACCCTAACCCGAAACCTAACCCTAACCCTAAACCGAACCCTAAACTGAACCCTAACCCTAACCCTAACCCTAACACAAACCCTAACCCTAACCCTAACCCGAACCCTAACACTAACCCTAACCCGAACCATAACCCTAATCCTAACCCTAACCCTAACTCGAACCCTAACCCTAACCCTAACCCGAACCCTAACCCTAACCCTTACGCTAACCCGAACACTAACCCTAACCCTAACCCTAACCCGAACCCAAACCCTAAACCTAACCCTAACCCTAACCCTAACCCTAACCCTAACCCTAACCCGAACCCTAACCCTAAACCTAAACCGAACCCGAACCCCAACCCTAACCCTAACCCAAACCCTAACCCTAACCCGAACCCTAAAACTAACCCTAACCCTAACCCGAACCCTAACCCTACCCTAACCCGAACCCTCACCCGACCCTAACCCTAACCCTAACCCGAAACCCAACCCTAACCCTAGCCCGAAACCGAACCCTAACCCTAACCCTAAACCTAACCCTAACCCGAACCCTAACCCTAACCCTAACTCTAACCCTAAACCTAACCCTAACCCGAAACCTAACCCTAACCCGAACCCTAACCCGAACCCTAACCAGAACCCTAACCCTAACCTAACCCTAATCCGAACCCTAACCCTAATCCTAACGCTAACTCTAACACTAACCCCTAACCCTAACCCGAAACCAACCCTAACCCTAACCCGAACCCGAACCCTAACCCCTAACCCTAACCCGAACACGAACCCGAACCCTAAACCTAACCCTAACCCTAACCCTAACCCGAACCCGAACCCTAACGCTAACCCGAACCCTAACCCTAACCCTAACCCTAACCGTAAACCGATCCCTAACCCTAACACGAACCCTAAACCTAACCCGAACCCGAACCCTAACCCTAAACCTAACCCGCACCCTAACCCTAACCCGAATCCGAACCCTAACCCTAACCCTAAACCTAACCCTAACCCGAAACCTAACCCTAACCCGAACCCGAAACCTAACCCTAACCATAACCCTAACCCTAACCCTAACCCCAACCCTAACACTAACACTAACCCTAACCCTAACCCGAACACTAAACCTAACCCGAACCCTAACACTAACCCTAAACCGAAACCGAACCCTAACCCTAACCCCTAACCCGAACCCTAACCCTAAACCGAAACCTAACCCTAACCCGAACCCTAACCTAACCCTAATCCGAACCCTAACCCTAAACCTAACACTAACCCGAACCCGAACCCTAACCCTAACCCTAACCCCTAACCCGAACCCTAAACCTAACCCTAATCCTAACCCTAACCCAAACCCTAACCCTAACACGAACCCTAACCCTAACCCGAACCCGAACCCTAACCCTAAACCTAAACCTAACCCGCACCCTAACCCTAACCCGAACCCGAACCCTAACCGAAACCAAAACCTAACCCTAATCCTAACCCTAACCCTAACCCTAACCCCAACCCTCACACTAACACTAACACTAACACTAACCCGAACCCTAACCCGAACCCGAACCCGAACCCTAACTCTAACCCTAACCCTACACCTAACCCTAACCCAAACCCTAACCCTAAACCGAACCTGAAACCTAACACTAACCCTAACCCTAACCCTAACCCTAACACCAAACCTAACCCTAACACTAAACCTAACACTAACCTGAACCCTAACCCTAACCCTAACCCTAACACTAACCCGAACACGAACCCTAACCCGAACCCTACCCCTAACCCTAATCCGAACACTAACCCTAACCCTAAACCTAACACTAACCCAAACCCGAAACCTAACCTTAACCCTAAACCGAACCCTAACCCTAACCCGAACCCTAACCCTAACCCGAAATCTAACCCTAACCCTAACCAGAAACCGAACCCGAACCCTAACCCTAACCCTAACCCGAACCCTAACCCTAACCTGAACCCTAACACTAACCCTAACCCGAACCCTAACCCTAACCCTAACCCGAACCCTAACCCTAAACCGAACCCTAACCCTAAACCGAACCCGAACCCGAACCCTAAACCTAACCCGAACCCTAACCCTAACCCTAACCCTAAACCGAACCCTAACCCAAACCCGAACCCTAACACGAACCGGAACCCTAACCTTAACCCGAACACGAACCCTAACCCTAACCCGAACCCTAACCCTAACCCGAACCCTAAGCCTAACCCTAACCCGAACCCTAAACCTAACCCGAAACCTAACCCTAACCCTAACCCGAAACCTAACCCTAACCCTAAACCGAACCCTAAACCGAACCCTAACCCTAACCCTAACCCTAACACAAACCCTAACCCTAACCCTAACCCGAACCCTAACACTAACCCTAACCCGAACCATAACCCTAATCCTAACCCTAACCCTAACTCGAACCCTAACCCTAACCCTAACCCGAACCCTAACCCTAACCCTTACGCTAACCCGAACACTAACCCTAACCCTAACCCTAACCCGAAGCCAAACCCTAAACCTAACCCTAACCCTAACCCTAACCCGAATCCTAACCCTAACCCGAACCCTAACCCTAAACCTAAACCGAACCCGAACCCCAACCCTAACCCTAACCCAAACCCTAACCCTAACCCGAACCCTAAAACTAACCCTAACCCTAACCCGAACCCTAACCCTACCCTAACCCGAACCCTCACCCGACCCTAACCCTAACCCTAACCCGAAACCCAACCCTAACCCTAGCCCGAACCCGAACCCTAACCCTAACCCTAAACCGAACCCTAACCCTAAACCGAACCCTTACCCTAAACCTAACCCTAACCCGAACCCTAACACTAACCCTAACCCTACCCCTAACCCGAACCCTAACACGAACCCTAAACCTAACCCTAACCCTAACCCTAACCCGAACTCTAACCCTAACCCTAACCCAAACCCTAACCCTAACCCGAACCCTAACCCGAACCCTAACCCTAACCCTAACCCTAACCCGAACCCTAACCCTAACCCAAACCCTAACCCTAACCTTAACCCGAACCCTAACCCTAAACCTAACCCTAACCCGAACCCTAACCGTAACCCGAACCCTAACCGTAACCCGAACCCTAACCCTAACCCTAACCCTAACCCTAAACTGAACCCTAACCCTAAACCTAACCCGAACCCTAACCCGAACCCTAACCCTAACCCTAACCTGAACACTAACACCTAACCCCAACCCGAACCCGAACCCTAACCCGAACCCTAACCCTAATCCTAACCCTAACCCGAAACCTAACCCGAACCTGAACCTAAACCTAACCCTAACCCGAACCCTAACCCTAACCCTAACCCAAACCCTAACCATAACCCGAACCCTAACCCTAACACGAACCCTAACCCTAACCCTAACCCGAACCCTAACCCTAACCCTAACCCGAACCCTAACCCGAACCCTAACCCTAACCCTAACCTGGACACTAAACCCTAACCCTAACCCGAACCCGAACCCTTACCCGAACCCTAACCCTAACCCTAACCCGAACCCTAACCCTAACCCTAACCCTAACCCTAACCCTAACCCTAACCCGAACCCTTACCCGAACCCTAACCCTAACCCTAACCCGAACCCTAACCCTAACCCTAACCCTAACCCTAACCCTAACCCGAACCCTAACCCTAACCCGAACCCTAACCCGAACCCTAACCAGAACCCTAACCCTAACCTAACCCTAATCCGAACCCTAACCCTAATCGTAACGCTAACTCTAACACTAACCCCTAACCCTAACCCGAAACCAACCCTAACCCTAACCCGAACCCGAACCCTAACCCCTAACCCTAACCCGAACACGAACCCGAACCCTAAACCTAACCCTAACCCTAACCCTAACCCGAACCCGAACCCTAACGCTAACCCGAACCCTAACCCTAACCCTAACCCTAACCGTAAACCGATCCCTAACCCTAACACGAACCCTAAACCTAACCCGAACCCGAACCCTAACCCTAAACCTAACCCGCACCCTAACCCTAACCCGAATCCGAACCCTAACCCTAACCCTAAACCTAACCCTAACCCGAAACCTAACCCTAACCCGAACCCGAAACCTAACCCTAACCATAACCCTAACCCTAACCCTAACCCCAACCCTAACACTAACACTAACCCTAACCCTAACCCGAACACTAAACCTAACCCGAACCCTAACACTAACCCTAAACCGAAACCGAACCCTAACCCTAACCCCTAACCCGAACCCTAACCCTAAACCGAAACCTAACCCTAACCCGAACCCTAACCTATCCCTAATCCGAACCCTAACCCTAAACCTAACACTAACCCGAACCCGAACCCTAACCCTAACCCTAACCCCTAACCCGAACCCTAAACCTAACCCTACCCGAACCCTAACCCTAACCCTAACCCAAACCCTAACCCGAACCCTAAACCTAAACCTAACCCTAACCCTAACCCGAAACCGAACCCTAACCCGAACCCGAACCCTAACCCTAATCCGAACCCTAAACCTAACCCTAACCCTAACCCTAACCCGAACCCGAACCCTAACCCGAACCCGAACCCAAACCCTAACCAGAACCCTAACCCTAACCCTAACCCTAACCCGAACCCGAAACCTAACCCTAACCCTAACCCTAACACTAACCCTAACCCGAAACCTAAACCTAGCGTAACCCTAACCCGAACCCTAACCTGAACCTTAACACTAACCCTAACCCTAACCCTAAACCGAACCCTAACCCTAACCCTAACCAAAACCCTAAGCCTAACCGTAACCCGAACCCGAACCCAAACCCTTTACCCGAATCCTAACCCTAACCCGAACACTAACCCGGACCCTAACGCTAACCCTAACCCCGAACCCGAACCCTAACCCTAACCCTAACCCTAACCCGAACCCTAACCCGAACCCTAACCCGAACCCCAACCCTAAACCTAACCCGAAACCGAACACTAACCCTAACCCTAAACCGAACCCTAAACCTAACCCGAACCCTAACCCTAACCCTAACCCTAAACCGAACCCTAACCCTAACCCGACCCCTAACCCGAACCCTAACACGAACCCTAAACCTAACCCTAACCCTAACCCTAACCCGAACTCTAACCCTAACCATAACCCGAATCCTAACCTTAACCCGAACCCTAACCCGAACCCTAACCCTAACCCTAACCCGAACCCTAACCCTAACCCGAACCCTAACCCTAACCTTAACCCGAACCCTAAACCTAACACTAACCGGAACCCTAAACGTAACCCGAACCGTAACCGTAACCCGAACCCTAACCCTAACCCTAACCCTAAACCTAACCTGAACCCTAACCATAACCCTAACCCGAACCCTAACCCGAACCCTAAACCTAACCCTAACCTGAACACTAACCCCTAACCCCAACCCGAACCCGAACCCTAACCCGAACCCTAACACTAACCCTAACCCGAACCCTAACCCTAAACCGAACCCTAAACCTAACCCTTACCCGAACCCTAACCCTAACCCTAACCCGAACCCTAACCGTAACCCGAACCCTAACCCTAACCCTAACCCTAACCCGAACCCTAACACTAACCGTAACCCGAACCCTAACCCGAACCCTAACCCTAACCCTAACCTGAACACTAACCCCTAACCCTAACCCGAACCCGTACCCTAACCCGAACCCTTACCCTAACCCTAACCCGATTCCTAACCCTAACCCTAACCCTACCCCTAAACCTAAACCTAACCCGAACCGTAACCCTAACCCTAACTCTAACCCTAAACCTAACCCTAACCCGAACCCTAACCCTAACCCGAACCCTAAACCGAACCCTAACCAGAACCCTAACCCTAACCCTAACCTAACCCTAATCTGAACCCTAACCCTTACCCTAACCCTAACCCTAACCCTAACCACTAACCCTAACCCGAAACCTAACCCGAACCCTAACCCGAACCCGAACCCTAACCCCTAACCCTAACCCGAACCGGAACCCTAACCCTAACCCTAACCCGAACCCTAACCCTATCCCTAACCCGAACCCTAACCCGAAACCTAACCCTAACCCTAACCTGGACACTAAACCCTAACCCGAACCCGAACCCTAATTCTAACCCAAACCCTAACCCGAACCCTAACTCGAACCATAACCCTAACCCAAAACCTAACCCGAACCCGAAACCTAACCCTAACCCTAACTCTAACCCTAAACCTAACCCTAACCCGAACCCTAACCCTAACCCGAACCCAAACCCGAACCCTAACCAAAACCCTAACTCTAACCTAACCCTAATCCGAACCCTAACCCTAATCCTAACCCTAACCCTAACACTAACCCCTAACCCTAACCCGAAACCAACCCTAACCCTAACCCGAACCCGAACCCTAACCCCTAACCCTAACCCGAACCCGAACCCGAACCCTAAACCTAACCCTAACCCTAACCCTAACGCGAACCCGAACCCTAACGCTAACCCGAACCCTAACCCTAACCCTAACCCTAACCGTAAACCGAACCCTAACCCTAACACGAACCCTAAACCTAACCCGAACCCGAACCCTAACCCTAAACCTAACCCGCACCCTAACCCTAACCCGAATCCGAACCCTAACCCTAACCCTAAACCTAACCCTAACCCGAAACCTAACCCTAACCCGAACCCGAAACCTAACCCTAGCCATAACCCTAACCCTAACCCTAACCCCAACCCTAACACTAACACTAACCCTAACCCTAACCCGAACACTAAACCTAACCCGAACCCTAACCCTAACCCTAAACCGAAACCGAACCCTAACCCTAACCCCTAACCCGAACCCTAACCCTAAACCGAAACCTAACCCTAACCCGAACCCTAACCTAACCCTAATCCGAACCCTAACCCTAAACCTAACACTAACCCGAACCCGAACCCTAACCCTAACCCTAACCCCTAACCCGAACCCTAAACCTAACCCTACCCGAACCCTAACCCTAACCCTAACCCAAACCCTAACCCGAACCCTAAACCTAACCCTAACCCTAACCCGAACCCGAACCCTAACCCGAACCCGAACCCTAACCCTAATCCGAAACCTAACCCTAACCCTAACCCTAACCCTAACCCGAACCCGAACCCTAACCCGAACCCGAACCCAAACCCTAACCAGAACCCTAACCCTAACCCTAACCCTAACCCGAACCCGAACCCTAACCCTAACCCTAACCCTAACACTAACCCTAACCCGAAACCTAAACCTAGCGTAATCCTAACCCGAACCCTAACCTGAACCCTAACACTAACCCTAACCCTAACCCTAAACCGAACCCTAACCCTAACCCTAACCCTAAACAAAACCCTAACCCTAACCCTAACCCGAACCCGAACCCAAACCCTTTACCCGAATCCTAACCCTAACCCGAACACTAACCCGGACCCTAACGCTAACCCTAACCCCGAACCCGAACCCTAACCCTAACCCTAACCCTAACCCGAACCCTAACCCGAACCCCAACCCTAACCCTAACCCGAAACCGAACCCTAACCCTAACCCTAAACCGAACCCTAAACCCAACCCGAACCCTAACCCTAACCCTAACCCTAAACCGAACCCTAACCCTAACCCGACCCCTAAACCGAACCCTAACACGAACCCTAAACCTAACCCTAACCCTAACCCTAACCCGAACTCTAACCCTAACCATAACCCGAATCCTAACCTTAACCCGAACCCTAACCCGAACCCTAACCCTAACCCTAACCCGAACCCTAACCCTAACCCGAACCCTAACCCTAACCTTAACCCGAACCCTAAAACTAACACTAACCCGAACCCTAAACGTAACCCGAACCGTAACCGTAACCAGAACCCTAACCCTAACCCTAACCCTAAACCTAACCTGAACCCTAACCATAACCCTAACCCGAAACCTAACCCGAACCCTAAACCTAACCCTAACCTGAACACTAACCCCTAACCCCAACCCGAACCCGAACCCTAACCCGAACCCTAACACTAACCCTAACCCGAACCCTAACCCTAACCCGAACCCTAAACCTAACCCTAACCCGAACCCTAACCCTAACCCTAACCCGAACCCTAACCGTAACCCGAACCCTAACCCTAACCCTAACCCTAACCCGAACCCTAACCCTAACCGTAACCCGAACCCTAACCCGAACCCTAACCCTAACCCTAACCTGAACACTAACCCGTAACCCTAACCCGAACCCGTACCCTAACCCGAACCCTAACCCTAACCCTAACCCGATTCCTAACCCTAACCCTACCCCTAAACCTAAACCTAATCCGAACCGTAACCCTAACCATAACTCTAACCCTAAACCTAACCCTAACCCGAACCCTAACCCTAACCCGAACCCTAAACCGAACCCTAACCAGAACCCTAACCCTAACGCTAACCTAACCCTAATCTGAACCCTAACCCTAACCCTAACCCTAAACCTAACCCTAACCACTAACCCTAACCCGAAACCTAACCCGAACACTAACCCGAACCCGAACCCTAACCCCTAACCCTAACCCGAACCGGAACCCTAAACCTAACCCTAACCCTATCCCGAAACCAAACCCTAACCCTAACCCGAGCCCTAACCCTAACACGAACCCTAACCCTAACCCGAACCCGAACCCTAACCCTAACTCTAACCCAAACCCTAACCCGAACCCAAACTCGAACCATAACCCTAACCCAAAACCTAACCCGAACCCGAACCCTAACCCTAAACCTAACCCGAACCCGAACCCTAACCCTAACCCTAACCCGAACCCTAACCCTAACCCTAACCCTAACCCTAACCCGAACCCTAACCCTAACCCTAACCCGACCCCTAAAACGAACCCTAACACGAACCCTAACACTAACCTTAACCCTAACCCGAACCCTAACTCTAACCCGAACCCGACCCCTAACCCCAACCCGAACCCGAACCCTAACCCGAACCCTAACACTAACCCTAACCCGAACCCTAACCCTAACCCGAAACATAAACCTAACCCGAACCCTAACCCTAACCTAAACCGAAACCTAACCCTAACCCTAACCCTAACCCGAAACAGAACCCTAACCCGAACCCTTACCCTAACCCTAATCCGAACCCTACCCTAACCCTAACCCTAACCCTAACCCTAACCCGAACCCTAACCCTAACCCGAACCCTAACCCTAACCCTAACCCTAACCCAAACCCTAACCCTAACCCTAACCCTAACCCGAACCCTAACCCTAACTCTAACCCTAACCCTAACCCAAACCCTAACTCTAACCCTAACCCTAACCCGAACCCTAACCCTAACCCTAACCCTAACCCGAACCCTAACCCTAACCCTAACCCTAACCCTAACCCTAACCCTAACCCGAACCCTAACCCTAACCCCTAACCCTAACCCTAACCCTAACCCGAACCCGAAACCAAACCCTAACCCTAACCCCTAACCCTAACCCTAACCCGAACCCTAACCCTAACCCTAACACGAACACGAACACGAACCCTAACCCGAACCCTAAACCTAACCCTAATCCGAACCCTAACCCGAACGCTAACCCTAACCCTAACCCGAAACCTAACCCTAACACTAACCCGAACCCTAACCCCTAACCCGAACCCGAACCCGAACCCGAACCCTAACCCTACCCCGAACCCGAACCAAATCATAACCCTAACCCGAAGCCGAACCCTAACCCGAACCGTAAACCTAACGCTAACGCGAACCCTAACCCTAACCCGAACCCTAACCCGAACCCTAACCCTAACCCTAACCCAAACCCTAACCCGTACCCTAACCCGAACCCTAACCTGAAACCTAACCCTAACCCTAACCCTAACCCGAACACTAACCCTAACCCTTACCCTAACCCTAACCCTAATCCGAACCTAACGCTAATCCGAACCCTAAACATAACCCTAACCCTAACACTAACCGTAAACCCTAACCCTAACCCTAACCCGAATCCTAACCCTAACCCTAACCCAAACACTAACCCTAACCCTAACCCGAATCCTAACCCTAACCCGAACCCTAACCCTAAACCTAACCCGAACCCGAACCCCAACCCTAACCCTAACCTGAACACGAACCCTAACCCTAAACCGAACCCTAAATCTAACCCTAACCCTAACCCGAACCCTAACCCTAACCCTAACCCGAACCCTCACCCGACCCTAACCCTAACCCTAAACCGAACCCTAAACCTAACCCTAACCCTAAAACGAACACTAACCCTAACCCTAACCCTAACCCAAACCTAACCCGAACCCTAACCCTAACCCTAACCCTAACCCGAACCCTAACCCTAACCCTAACCCTAACCCGAACCCTAACAGTAACCCCTAACCATAACCCTAACCCTAACCCGAACCCGAAACCTCAATCTAACCCTAACCCCTAACCCTAACCCTAACCCTAACCCTAACCCTAACCCGAACCCTAAACCTAACCCTAACGCTAACCCTAACCCGAACCCTAACCCTAACCCGAACCCTAAACCTAACCCTAACCCGAACCCTAACCCGAACACTAACCCGAACCCTAACCCTAACCCGAACACTAACCCGAACCCTAACCCTAACCCTAACCCGAACCCTAACCCTAAACCGAACCCTAACCCTAACCCTAAACCTAACCCAAACCCTAACCCTAACCCTAACCCTAACCCGAACCCTAACCCTAACCCTAACCCTAACCCTAACCCTAACCCGAACCCGAACCCTAACCCTAACCCGAACCCTAACCCTAACCCTAACCCTAACCCAAACCCTAACCCTAACCCTAACCCTAATCCCAACCCTAACCCTAAACCGAACCCTAACCCTAACCCTAACCCGAACCCTAACGCTAACCCGAACCCGAATCCTAACCCGAACCCTAAACCTAACCCTAACCCTAACCCGAACCATAACCCTAACCCTAACCCAAAACCTAAACCTAACCCGAACCCTAATCCTAAACCTAACCCGAACCCTAACCCTAACCCTAACCCTAACCCGAACCTTAACCGTAAACCGAACCCTAAACCTAACCCTAACCCTAATCCTAACCCGAACCCTAACCCTAACCCTAACCCGAACCCTAACCCGAAACCTAACCCTAACCCTATCCTGAACACTAACCCCTAACCCTAACATAACCCGCACCCTTACCCGAACCCGTACCCTAAACCTAACTCGAACCCGAACCGGAACCCTAACCCGAACCCTAACCCTAACCCTAACCCGAACCCTAACCCTAACCCTAACCCTAACCCTAACCCGAAACCTAACCATAACCCTAAAGCGAACCCGAAACCTAACCCAAACCCGAACCCTAACACGAACCCTGACCCTAACCCGAACCCTAACCCTAACCGTAACCCAAACCCTAACCCGAACCCTAACCCTAACCCTAACCCTAACCCTAACCCCTACCCTAACACTAACCCTAAACCTAACCCTAAAACCTAACCCTAACCCGAACCCTAACCCTAACCCTAACCCTAACACGAACCCTAACCCTAACCCTAACCCGAACCCTAACCCTAACCCGAACCCTAACCCTAACCCTAACCAGAACCCTAACCCTAACCCTAACCCGAAACCTAACCCTAACCAGAACCCTAACCCTAACCCGAACCCGAACCCGAACTCTAACCCTAACCCGAACCCTAACCCTAAACCTAACCCGAACCCTAACCCAACCCCGAACCCTAAACCGAACCCGAACCCTAAACCTAACCCGAACCCGAACCCTAACCCTAACCCGAACCTACCCTAACCCTAACCCGAAACCTAACCCTAACCATAACCTGAACCCTAACCCTAACCCGAACCCTAACCCTAAACCTAACCCAAATCCTAACCCTAACCCTAACCCGAACCCTAACCTGAACCCTAACCTAACCCTAACCCTAAGCCGAACCCTAACCCTATCCCGAACCCGAACCCTAACCCTAACCCTAGCCCTAACACTTACCCTAACCCCTAACCCTAACTCTAACCCTAACCCTAACCCTAACCCTAACCCTAAAACCTAACCCTAACCCGAACCCTAACCCTAACCCTAAACCTAACCCGAACCCTAAACCAAAACTTAACCCTAACCCTAACCCTAACCCGAACCCTAACCCTAACCATAACCCTAACCCTAAACCGAACCCTAACCCTAACCCTAACCCTAACCCTAACCCTAACCCCAAACCCTAACCCAAACGCTAACCCTAACCCGAACCCTAACCCTAACCCGAACACTAACCCTAACCCGAACCCTAACCCTAAACCTAACCTTAACCCTAACCCTAACCCTAACTCTAACACTAACCGGAACACTAACCCGAACCCTAACCCTAACCCTAACCCTAAACCTAACCCTAACCCGAACCCTAAACCTAACCCGAACCCGATCCCGAACCCTAATGTGAATCCTAACCCGAACTTTAACCCGATCCCTAACCCTAACCAGAACCCGAACCCTAACCCTAACTCGAACCCTAACCCGAACCCTAACCCGAACCCTAACCCTAACACTAACCCGAACCCTAAACGTAACCCGAACCGTAACCGTAACCCGAACCCTAACACTAACCCTAACACTAACCCTAACCTGAACCCTAACCCTAACCCTAACCCGAACCCTAACCCGAACCCTAAACCTAACCCTAACCTGAACACTAACCCCTAACCCCAACCCGAACCCGAACCCTAACCCGAACCCTAACCCTAACCCTAACCCGAACCCTAACCCTAACCCGAACCCTAAACCTTACCCTAACCCGAACCCTAACCCTAACCCTAACCCGAACCCTAACCGTAACCCGAACCCTAACCCTAACCCTAACCCTAACCCGAACCCTAACCCTAACCGTAACCCGTACCATAACCCGAACCCTAACCCTAACCCTAACCTGAACACTAACCCCTAACCCTAACCCGAACCCGTACCCTAACCCGAACCCTAACCCTAACCCTAACCCGAATCCTAACCCTAACCCTACCCCTAAACCTAAACCTAACCCGAACCCTAACCCTAACCCTAACTCTAACCCAAACCCAAACCCTAACCCGAACCCTAAACCTAAACGTAACCCTAACCCTAACCCGAAACCGAACCCTACCCCGAACCCGAACCCTAACCCTAATCCGAACCCTAACCCTAACCCTAACCCTAACCCTAACCCGAACCCGAACCCTAACCCGAACCCGAACCCAAACCCTAACCAGAACCCTAACCCTAACCCTAACCCGAACCCGAAACCTAACCCTAACCCTAACCCTAACACTAACCCTAACCCGAAACCTAAACCTAGCGTAACCCTAACCCGAACCCTAACCTGAACCTTAACACTAACCCTAACCCTAACCCTAAACCGAACCCTAAACCTAACCCTAACCAAAACCCTAAGCCTAACCCTAACCCGAACCCGAACCCAAACCCTTTACCCGAATCCTAACCCTAACCCGAACACTAACCCGGACCCTAACGCTAACCCTAACCCCGAACCCGAACCCTAACCCTAACCCTAACCCTAACCCGAACCCTAACCCGAACCCTAACCCGAACCCCAACCCTAAACCTAACCCGAAACCGAACCCTAACCCTAACCCTAAACCGAACCCTAAACCTAACCCGAACCCTAACCCTAACCCTAACCCTAAACCGAACCCTAACCCTAACCCGACCCCTAACCCGAACCCTAACACGAACCCTAAACCTAACCCTAACCCTAACCCTAACCCGAACTCTAACCCTAACCATAACCCGAATCCTAACCTTAACCCGAACCCTAACCCGAACCCTAACCCTAACCCTAACCCGAACCCTAACCCTAACCCGAACCCTAACCCTAACCTTAACCCGAACCCTAAACCTAACACTAACCGGAACCCTAAACGTAACCCGAACCGTAACCGTAACCCGAACCCTAACCCTAACCCTAAACCTAAACCTAACCTGAACCCTAACCATAACCCTAACCCGAACCCTAACCCGAACCCTAAACCTAACCCTAACCTGAACACTAACCCCTAACCCCAACCCGAACCCGAACCCTTACCCGAACCCTAACACTAACCTTAACCCGAACCCTAACCCTAAACCGAACCCTAAACCTAACCCTTACCCGAACCCTAACCCTAACCCTAACCCGAACCCTAACCGTAACCCGAACCCTAACCCTAACCCTAACCCTAACCCGAACCCTAACCCTAACCGTAACCCGAACCCTAACCCGAACCCTAACCCTAACCCTAACCTGAACACTAACCCCTAACCCTAACCCGAACCCGTACCCTAACCCGAACCCTTACCCTAACCCTAACCCGATTCCTAACCCTAACCCTAACCCTACCCCTAAACCTAAACCTAACCCGAACCGTAACCCTAACCCTAACTCTAACCCTAAACCTAACCCTAACCCGAACCCTAACCCTAACCCGAACCCTAAACCGAACCCTAACCAGAACCATAACCCTAACCCTAACCTAACCCTAATCTGAACCCTAACCCTAACCCTAACCCTAACCCTAACCCTAACCACTAACCCTAACCCGAAACCTAACCCGAACCCTAACCCGAACCCGAACCCTAACCCCTAAAAATAACCCGAACCGGAACCCTAATCCTAACCCTAACCCGAACCCTAACCCTATCCCTAACCCGAACCCTAACCCGAACCCTAACCCTAACCCTAACCTGGACACTAAACCCTAACCCGAACCCGAACCCGAACCCTAATTCTAACCCAAACCCTAACCCGAACCCTAACTCGAACCATAACCCTAACCCAAAACCTAACCCGAACCCGAACCCTAACCCTAACCCTAACTCTAACCCTAAACCTAACCCTAACCCGAACCCTAACCCTAACCCGAACCCAAACCCGAACCCTAACCAAAACCCTAACCCTAACCTAACCCTAATCCGAACCCTAACCCTAATCCTAACCCTAACCCTAACACTAACCCCTAACCCTAACCCGAAACCAACCCTAACCCTAACCCGAACCCGAACCCTAACCCCTAACCCTAACCCGAACCCGAACCCGAACCCTAAACCTAACCCTAACCCTAACCCTAACCCGAACCCGAACCCTAACGCTAACCCGAACCCTAACCCTAACCCTAACCCTAACCGTAAACCGATCCCTAACCCTAACACGAACCCTAAACCTAACCCGAACCCGAACCCTAACCCTAAACCTAACCCGCACCCTAACCCTAACCCGAATCCGAACCCTAACCCTAACCCTAAACCTAACCCTAACCCGAAACCTAACCCTAACCCGAACCCGAAACGTAACCCTAGCCATAACCCTAACCCTAACCCTAACCCCAACCCTAACACTAACACTAACCCTAACCCTAACCCGAACACTAAACCTAACCCGAACCCTAACCCTAACCCTAAACCGAAACCGAACCCTAACCCTAACCCCTAACCCGAACCCTAACCCTAAACCGAAACCTAACCCTAACCCGAACCCTAACCTAACCCTAATCCGAACCCTAACCCAAATCTAACACTAACCCGAACCCGAACCCTAACCCTAACCCTAACCCCTAACCCGAACCCTAAACCTAACCCTACCCGAACCCTAACCCTAACCCTAACCCAAACCCTAACCCGAACCCTAAACCTAACCCTAACCCTAACCCTAACCCGAACCCGAACCCTAACCCGAACCCGAACCCTAACCCTAATCCGAACCCTAACCCTAACCCTAACCCTAACCCTAACCCGAACCCGAACCCTAACCCGAACCCGAACCCAAACCCTAACCAGAACCCTAACCCTAACCCTAACCCTAACCCGAACCCGAACCCTAACCCTAACCCTAACCCTAACACTAACCCTAACCCGAAACCTAAACCTAGCGTAACCCTAACCCGAACCCTAACCTGAACCCTAACACTAACCCTAACACTAACCCTAAACCGAACCCTAACCCTAACCCTAACCCTAACCAAAACCCTAACCCTAACCCTAACCCTAACCCGAACCCGAACCCAAACCCTTTACCCGAATCCTAACCCTAACCCGAACACTAACCCGGACCCTAACGCTAACCCTAACCCCGAACCCGAACCCTAACCCTAACCCTAACCCTAACCCGAACCCTAACCCGAACCCCAACCCTAACCCTAACCCGAAACCGAACCCTAACCCTAACCCTAAACCGAACCCTAAACCTAACCCGAACCCTAACCCTAACCCTAACCCTAAACCGAACCCTAACCCTAACCCGACCCCTAACCCGAACCCTAACACGAACCCTAAACCTAACCCTAACCCTAACCCTAACCCGAACTCTAACCCTAACCATAACCCGAATCCTAACCTTAACCCGAACCCTAACCCGAACCCTAACCCTAACCCTAACCCGAACCCTAACCCTAACCCGAACCCTAACCCTAACCTTAACCCGAACCCTAAAACTAACACTAACCCGAACCCTAAACGTAACCCGAACCGTAACCGTAACCCGAACCCTAACCCTAACCCTAACCCTAAACCTAACCTGAACCCTAACCATAACCCTAACCCGAACCCTAACCCGAACCCTAAACCTAACCCTAACCTGAACACTAACCCCTAACCCCAACCCGAACCCGAACCCTAACCCGAAACCTAACACTAACCCTAACCCGAACCCTAACCCTAACCCGAACCCTAAACCTAACCCTAACCCGAACCCTAACCCTAACCCTAACCCGAACCCTAACCGTAACCCGAACCCTAACCCTAACCCTAACCCTAACCCGAACCCTAACTCTAACCTTAACACTAACCCCTAACCCTAACCCGAAACCTAACACGAACCCTAACCCGAACCCGAACCCTAACCCCTAAACCTAACCCCAACCCGAACCCTAAACCTAACCCTAACCCTAACCCGAAACCAAACCCTAACCCTAACCCGAACCCTAACCCTAACACGAACCCTAACCCTAACCCGAACCCGAACTCTAACCCTAACCCTAACTCTAACCCAAACACTAACCCGAACAATAACTCGAACCATAACCCTAACCCGAAACCTAACCCGAACCCGAACCCTAACCCTAAACCTAACCCGAACCCGAACCCTAAACCTAACCCTAACCCGAACCCGAACCCTAACCCTAACCCTAACCCTAACCCTAACCCGAACCCTAACCCTAACCCTAACCCGACCACTAAAACGAACCCTAACACGAACCCTAACACTAACCTTAACCCTAAACCGAACCCTAACTCTAACCCGAACCCGAACCCTAACCCGAACCCGAAACCTAACCCTAACCCGACCCCTAAACCTAACCCGAACCCGAACCCTAACCCTAACCCGAAACCTATCCCGAACCCAACCCTAAACCGAAACCTAACCCTAACCCGAAACCTAACCCTAACCCTGACCCTAACCCGAAACATAAACCTAACCCGAACCCTAACCCTAAACCTAAACCGAAACCTAACCCTAACCCTAAACCTAACCCTAACCCGAACCCGAACCCTAACCGGAACCCTTACCCTCACCCTAATCCGAACCCTACCCTAACCCTAACCCTCACCCTAACCCGAAGCCGATCCCTAACCCTAACCCGAACCCTAACCCTAACGCTAACACTAACCCAAACCCTAACCCTAACCCTAACCCTAAAGCGAACCCTAACCCTAACCCTAACCCTAACCCTAACCCGAACCCTAACTCTAACCCTAACCCTAACCCGAACCCTAAACCTAACCCTAACCCTAACCCGACCCTAACCCTAATCCTAACCCTAACTCGAACCCTAACCCTAACCCCTAACCCTAACCCTAACCCTAACCCGAAAACGAAACCAAACCCTAACCCTAACCCCTAACCCTAACCCTAACCCTAACCCGAACCCTAACCCTAACCCTAAACCTAACCCGAAACCGAACCCTAACCCGAAACCTAAACCTAACCTTAATCCGAACCCTAACCCTAACGCTAACCCTAAACCTAACCCGAACCCTAACCCTAACACTAACCCGAACCCTAACCCCTAACCCGAACCCGAACCCGAACCCGAACCCTAACCCTACCCTGAATCCGAACCAAATCATAAACCTAACCCGAAGCCGAACCCTAACCCGAACCGTAACCCTAACCCTAACGCGAACGCTAACCCTAACCCGAACCCTAACCCGAATCCTAACCCTAACCCTAACCCTAACCCGAACCCTAACCCGAACCATAACCCGAACCCTAACCCGAAACCTAACCCTAACCCTAACCCGAACACTAACCCTAACCCTTACCCTAACCCTAACCCTAATCCGAACCTAACGCTAATCCGAACCCTAAACATAACCCTAACACTAACACTAACCGTAAACCCTAACCCTAACCCTAACCCGAATCCTAACCCTAACCCTAACCCAAACCCTAACCCTAACCCTAACCCGAATCCTAACCCTAACCCGAACCCTAACCCTAAACCTAACCCGAACCCGAACCCCAACCCTAACTCTAACCCGAACCCGAACCCTAACCCTAACCCGAACCCTAAATCTAACCCTAATCCTAACCCGAACCCTAACCCTAACCCTAACCCGAACCCTCACCCGACCCTAACCCTAACCCTAACCTGAACCCTAACCCTAACCCTAACCCTAAAACGAACCCTAACCCTAACCCTAACCATAAACCAAACCTAACCCGAACCCTAACCCTAACCCTAAACCGAACCCTAACCCTAACCCTAACCCTAACCCTAACACGAACCCTAACAGTAACCCCTAACCATAACCCTAACCCTAACCCGAACCCGAACCCTCACCCTAACCCTAACCCCTAACCCTAACCCTAAACCTAACCCGAACCCTAAACCTAACCCTAACGCTAACCCTAACCCGATCCCTAACCCTAAACCGAACCCTAAACCTAACCCTAACCCGAACCCTAACCCGAACCCTAACCCTAAACCGAACCCTAACCCGAACCCTAACCCTAACCCTAACCCGAAAC
>JAVLSZ010000092.1:152500-172500 GCA_032313775.1 Urocyon cinereoargenteus | reverse complement strand
AACCTGAACCCTAACACTAACCCTAACCCGAACCCTAACCCTAACCCTAACCCGAACCCTAACCCTAAACCGAACCCTAACCCTAAACCGAACCCGAACCCGAACCCTAAACCTAACCCGAACCCTAACCCTAACCCTAACCCTAAACCGAACCCTAAACCAAACCCGAACCCTAACACGAACCGGAACCCTAACCTTAACCCGAACACGAACCCTAACCCTAACCCGAACCCTAACCCTAACCCGAACCCTAAGCCTAACCCTAACCCGAACCCTAACCCTAACCCGAAACCTAACCCTAACCCTAACCCGAAACCTAACCCTAACCCTAAACCGAACCCTAAACCGAACCCTAACCCTAACCCTAACCCTAACACAAACCCTAAACCTAACCCTAACCCGAACCCTAACCCTAACCCTAACTCTAACCCTAAACCTAACCCTAACCTGAACCCTAACCCTAACCCGAACCCTAACCCGAACCCTAAACAGAACCCTAACCCTAACCCTAACCTAACCCTAATCCGAACCCTAACCCTAACACTAACACCTAACCCTAACCCGAAACCTAACCCTAACCCTAACCCGAACCCGAACCCTAACCCCTAACCCTGACCCGAACCCGAAACCTAAACCTAACCCTAACCCTTACCCTAACCCGAACCCGAACCCTAACCCTAACCCGAACCCGAACCCTAACCCTAAAACTAACCCGAACCCGAACCCTAACCCGAACCCTAATCCTAACCCTAACCCAAACCCTAACCCTAACACGAACCCTAACCCTAACCCGAACCCGAACCCTAACCCTAAACCTAAACCTAACCCGCACACTAACCCTAACCCGAACCCGAACCCTAACCGAAACCAAAACCTAACCCTAATCCTAACCCTAACCCTAACCCTAACCCCAACCCTCACACTAACACTAACACTAACACTAACCCGAACCCTAACCCTAACCCGAACCCGAACCCTAACTCTAACCCTAACCCTACACCTAACCCTAACCCAAACCCTAACCCTAACCCGAACCTGAAACCTAACACTAACCCTAACCCTAACCCTAACCCTAACACCAAACCTAACCCTAACACTAAACCTAACACTAACCTGAACCCTAACCCTAACCCTAACCCTAACACTAACCCGAACACGAACCCTAACCCGAACCCTACCCCTAACCCTAATCCGAACACTAACCCTAACCCTAAACCTAACACTATCCCGAACCCGAAACCTAACCTTAACCCTAAACCGAAGCCTAACCCTAACCCGAACCCTAACCCTAACCCGAAATCTAACCCTAACCCTAACCAGAAACCGAACCCGAACCCTAACCCTAACCCTAACCCGAACCCTAACCCTAACCTGAACCCTAACACTAACCCTAACCCGAACCCTAACCCTAACCCTAACCCGAACCCTAACCCTAAACCGAACCCTAACCCTAAACCGAACCCGAACCCGAACCCTAAACCTAACCCGAACCCTAACCCTAACCCTAACCCTAAACCGAACCCTAAACCAAACCCGAACCCTAACACGAACCGGAACCCTAACCTTAACCCGAACACGAACCCTAACCCTAACCCGAACCCTAACCCTAACCCGAACCCTAAGCCTAACCCTAACCCGAACCCTAACCCTAACCCGAAACCTAACCATAACCCTAACCCGAAACCTAACCCTAACCCTAAACCGAACCCTAAACCGAACCCTAACCCTAACCCTAACCCTAACACAAACCCTAACCCTAACCCTAACCCGAACCCTAACACTAACCCTAACCCGAACCATAACCCTAATCCTAACCCTAACCCTAACTCGAACCCTAACCCTAACCCTAACCCGAACCCTAACCCTAAACCTAAACCGAACCCGAACCCCAACCCTAACCCTAACCCAAACCCTAACCCTAACCCGAACCCTAAAACTAACCCTAACCCTAACCCGAACCCTAACCCTACCCTAACCCGAACCCTCACCCGACCCTAACCCTAACCCTAACCCGAAACCCAACCCTAACCCTAGCCCGAACCCGAACCCTAACCCTAACCCGAAACCGAACCCTAACCCTAAACCGAACCCTTACCCTAAACCTAACCCTAACCCGAACCCTAACACTAACCCTAACCCTACCCCTAACCCGAACCCTAACACGAACCCTAAACCTAACCCTAACCCTAACCCTAACCCGAACTCTAACCCTAACCCTAACCCAAACCCTAACCCTAACCCGAACCCTAACCCGAACCCTAACCCTAACCCTAACCCTAACCCGAACCCTAACCCTAACCCAAACCCTAACCCTAACCTTAACCCGAACCCTAACCCTAACCCTAACCCTAACCCTAACACTAACCGTAACCCGAACCCTAACCGTAACCCGAACCCTAACCCTAACCCTAACCCTAACCCTAACCCTAAACTGAACCCTAACCCTAAACCTAACCCGAACCCTAACCCGAACCCTAACCCTAACCCTAACCTGAACACTAACACCTAACCCCAACCCGAACCCGAACCCTAACCCGAACCCTAACCCTAATCCTAACCCTAACCCGAAACCTAACCCGAACCTGAACCTAAACCTAACCCTAACCCTAACCCTAACCCTAAACTGAACCCTAACCCTAAACCTAACCCGAACCCTAACCCGAACCCTAACCCTAACCCTAACCTGAACACTAACACCTAACCCCAACCCGAACCCGAACCCTAACCCGAACCCTAACCCTAACCCTAACCCGAACCCGAACCCTTACCCGAACCCTAACCCTAACCCTAACCCGAACCCTAACCCTAACCCTAACCCTAAACCTAACCCTAACCCGAACCCTAACCCTAACCCTAACTCTAACCCTAAACCTAACCCTAACCCGAACCCTAACCCTAACCCGAACCCTAACCCGAACCCTAACCAGAACCCTAACCCTAACCTAACCCTAATCCGAACCCTAACCCTAATCCTAACGCTAACTCTAACACTAACCCCTAACCCTAACCCGAAACCAACCCTAACCCTAACCCGAACCCGAACCCTAACCCCTAACCCTAACCCGAACACGAACCCGAACCCTAAACCTAACCCTAACCCTAACCCTAACCCGAACCCGAACCCTAACGCTAACCCGAACCCTAACCCTAACCCTAACCCTAACCGTAAACCGATCCCTAACCCTAACACGAACCCTAAACCTAACCCGAACCCGAACCCTAACCCTAAACCTAACCCGCACCCTAACCCTAACCCGAATCCGAACCCTAACCCTAACCCTAAACCTAACCCTAACCCGAACCCTAACCCTAACCCGAACCCGTTACCTAACCCTAACCATAACCCTAACCCTAACCCTAACCCCAACCCTAACACTAACACTAACCCTAACCCTAACCCGAACACTAAACCTAACCCGAACCCTAACACTAACCCTAAACCGAAACCGAACCCTAACCCTAACCCCTAACCCGAACCCTAACCCTAAACCGAAACCTAACCCTAACCCGAACCCTAACCTAACCCTAATCCGAACCCTAACCCTAAACCTAACACTAACCCGAACCCGAACCCTAACCCTAACCCTAACCCCTAACCCGAACCCTAACCCTAACCCTACCCGAACCCTAACCCTAACCCTAACCCAAACCCTAACCCGAACCCTAAACCTAAACCTAACCCTAACCCTAACCCGAAACCGAACCCTAACCCGAACCCGAACCCTAACCCTAATCCGAACCCTAACCCTAACCCTAACCCTAACCCTAACCCGAACCCGAACCCTAACCAGAACCCGAACCCAAACCCTAACCAGAACCCTAACCCTAACCCTAACCCTAACCCGAACCCGAAACCTAACCCTAACCCTAACCCTAACACTAACCCTAACCCGAAACCTAAACCTAGCGTAACCCTAACCCGAACCCTAACCTGAACCTTAACACTAACCCTAACCCTAACCCTAAACCGAACCCTAACCCTAACCCTAACCAAAACCCTAAGCCTAAACGTAACCCGAACCCGAACCCAAACCCTTTACCCGAATCCTAACCCTAACCCGAACACTAACCCGGACCCTAACGCTAACCCTAACCCCGAACCCGAACCCTAACCCTAACCCGAAACCTAACCCGAACCCTAACCCGAACCCCAAACCTAAACCTAACCCGAAACCGAACCCTAACCCTAACCCTAAACCGAACCCTAAACCTAACCCGAACCCTAACCCTAACCCTAACCCTAAACCGAACCCTAACCCTAACCCGACCCCTAACCCGAACCCTAACACGAACCCTAAACCTAACCCTAACCCTAACCCTAACCCGAACTCTAACCCTAACCATAACCCGAATCCTAACCTTAACCCGAACCCTAACCCGAACCCTAACCCTAACCCTAACCCGAACCCTAACCCTAACCCGAACCCTAACCCTAACCTTAACCCGAACCCTAAACCTAACACTAACCGGAACCCTAAACGTAACCCGAACCGTAACCGTAACCCGAACCCTAACCCTAACCCTAACCCTAAACCTAACCTGAACCCTAACCATAACCCTAACCCGAACCCTAACCCGAACCCTAAACCTAACCCTAACCTGAACACTAACCCCTAACCCCAACCCGAACCCGAACCCTAACCCGAACCCTAACACTAACCCTAACCCGAACCCTAACCCTAAACCGAACCCTAAACCTAACCCTTACCCGTACCCTAACCCTAACCCTAACCCGAACCCTAACCGTAACCCGAACCCTAACCCTAACCCTAACCCTAACCCGAACCCTAACACTAACCGTAACCCGAACCCTAACCCGAACCCTAACCCTAACCCTAACCTGAACACTAACCCCTAACCCTAACCCGAACCCGTACCCTAACCCGAACCCTTACCCTAACCCTAACCCGATTCCTAACCCTAACCCTAACCCTACCCCTAAACCTAAACCTAACCCGAACCGTAACCCTAACCCTAACTCTAACCCTAAACCTAACCCTAACCCGAACCCTAACCCTAACCCGAACCCTAAACCGAACCCTAACCAGAACCCTAACCCTAACCCTAACCTAACCCTAATCTGAACCCTAACCCTAACCCTAACCCTAACCCTAACCCTAACCACTAACCCTAACCCGAAACCTAACCCGAACCCTAACCCGAACCCGAACCCTAACCCCTAACCCTAACCCGAACCGGAACCCTAACCCTAACCCTAACCCGAACCCTAACCCTATCCCTAACCCGAACCCTAACCCGAACCCTAACCCTAACCCTAACCTGGACACTAAACCCTAACCCGAACCCGAACCCGAACCCTAATTCTAACCCAAACCCTAACCCGAACCCTAACTCGAACCATAACCCTAACCCAAAACCTAACCCGAACCCGAACCCTAACCCTAACCCTAACTCTAACCCTAAACCTAACCCTAACCCGAACCCTAACCCTAACCCGAACCCAAACCCGAACCCTAACCAAAACCCTAACCCTAACCTAACCCTAATCCGAACCCTAACCCTATTCCTAACCCTAACCCTAACACTAACCCCTAACCCTAACCCGAAACCAACCCTAACCCTAACCCGAACCCGAACCCTAACCCCTAACCCTAACCCGAACCCGAACCCGAACCCTAAACCTAACCCTAACCCTAACCCTAACCCGAACCCGAACCCTAACGCTAACCCGAACCCTAACCCTAACCCTAACCCTAACCGTAAACCGATCCCTAACCCTAACACGAACCCTAAACCTAACCCGAACCCGAACCCTAACCCTAAACCTAACCCGCACCCTAACCCTAACCCGAATCCGAACCCTAACCCTAACCCTAAACCTAACCCTAACCCGAAACCTAACCCTAACCCGAACCCGAAACCTAACCCTAGCCATAACCCTAACCCTAACCCTAACCCCAACCCTAACACTAACACTAACCCTAACCCTAACCCGAACACTAAACCTAACCCGAACCCTAACCCTAACCCTAAACCGAAACCGAACCCTAACCCTAACCCCTAACCCGAACCCTAACCCTAAACCGAAACCTAACCCTAACCCGAACCCTAACCTAACCCTAATCCGAACCCTAACCCTAAACCTAACACTAACCCGAACCCGAACCCTAACCCTAACCCTAACCCCTAACACGAACCCTAAACCTAACCCTACCCGAACCCTAACCCTAACCCTAACCCAAACCCTAACCCGAACCCTAAACCTAACCCTAACCCTAACCCTAACCCGAACCCGAACCCTAACCCTACCCCGAACCCGAACCAAATCATAACCCTAACCCGAAGCCGAACCCTAACCCGAAACGTAAACCTAACGCTAACGCGAACCCTAACCCTAACCCGAACCCTAACCCGAACCCTAACCCTAACCCTAACCCAAACCCTAACCCGTACCCTAACCCGAACCCTAACCCGAAACCTAACCCTAACCCTAACCCTAACCCGAACACTAACCCTAACCCTTACCCTAACCCTAACCCTAATCCGAACCTAACGCTAATCCGAACCCTAAACATAACCCTAACCCTAACACTAACCGTAAACCCTAACCCTAACCCTAACCCGAATCCTAACCCTAACCCTAACCCAAACCCTAACCCTAACCCTAACCCGAATCCTAACCCTAACCCGAACCCTAACCCTAAACCTAACCCGAACCCGAACCCCAACCCTAACCCTAACCTGAACCCGAACCCTAACCCTAAACCGAACCCTAAATCTAACCCTAACCCTAACCCGAACCCTAACCCTAACCCTAACCCGAACCCTCACCCGACCCTAACCCTAACCCTAAACCGAACCCTAAACCTAACCCTAACCCTAAAACGAACCCTAACCCTAACCCTAACCCTAACCCAAACCTAACCCGAACCCTAACCCTAACCCTAACCCTAACCCGAACCCTAACCCTAACCCTAACCCTAACCCGAACCCTAACAGTAACCCCTAACCATAACCCTAACCCTAACCCGAACCCGAACCCTCACCCTAACCCTAACCCCTAACCCTAACCCTAACCCTAACCCTAACCCTAACCCTAAACCTAACCCTAACGCTAACCCTAACCCGAACCCTAACCCTAACCCGAACCCTAAACCTAACCCTAACCCGAACCCTAACCCGAACACTAACCCGAACCCTAACCCTAACCCGAACACTAACCCGAACCCTAACCCTAACCCGAACCCGAACCCGAACCCTAAACCTAACCCTAACCCTAACCCTAACCCGAACCCGAACCCTAACGCTAACCCGAACCCTAACCCTAACCCTAACCCTAACCGTAAACCGATCCCTAACCCTAACACGAACCCTAAACCTAACCCGAACCCGAACCCTAACCCTAAACCTAACCCGCACCCTAACCCTAACCCGAATCCGAACCCTAACCCTAACCCTAAACCTAACCCTAACCCGAAACCTAACCCTAACCCGAACCCGAAACCTAACCCTAGCCATAACCCTAACCCTAACCCTAACACCAACCCTAACACTAACACTAACCCTAACCCTAACCCGAACACTAAACCTAACCCGAACCCTAACCCTAACCCAAAACCGAAACCGAACCCTAAACCTAACCCCTAAACCGAACCCTAACCCTAAACCGAAACCTAACCCTAACCCGAACCCTAACCTAACCCTAATCCGAACCCTAACCCTAAACCTAACACTAACCCGAACCCGAACCCTAACCCTAACCCTAACCCCTAACCCGAACCCTAAACCTAACCCTACCCGAACCCTAACCCTAATCCTAACCCAAACCCTAACCCGAACCCTAAACCTAACCCTAACCCTAACCCTAACCCGAACCCGAACCCTAAACCGAACCCGAACCCTAACCCTAATCCGAACCCTAACCCTAACCCTAACCCTAACCCTAACCCGAACCCGAACCCTAACCCGAACCCGAACCCAAACCCTAACCAGAACCCTAACCCTAACCCTAACCCTAACCCGAACCCGAACCCTAACCCTAACCCTAACCCTAACACTAACCCTAACCCGAAACCTAAACCTAGCGTAACCCTAACCCGAACCCTAACCTGAACCCTAACACTAACCCTAACCCTAACCCTAAACCGAACCCTAACCCTAACCCTAACCCTAAACAAAACCCTAACCCTAACCCTAACCCGAACCCGAACCCAAACCCTTTACCCGAATCCTAACCCTAACCCGAACACTAACCCGGACCCTAACGCTAACCCTAACCCCGAACCCGAACCCTAACCCTAACCCTAACCCTAACCCGAACCCTAACCCGAACCCCAACCCTAACCCTAACCCGAAACCGAACCCTAACCCTAACCCTAAACCGAACCCTAAACCTAACCCGAACCCTAAACCTAACCCTAACCCTAAACCGAACCCTAACCCTAACCCGACCCCTAACCCGAACCCTAACACGAACCCTAAACCTAACCCTAACCCTAACCCTAACCCGAACTCTAACCCTAACCATAACCCGAATCCTAACCTTAACCCGAACCCTAACCCGAACCCTAACCCTAACCCTAACCCGAACCCTAACCCTAACCCGAACCCTAACCCTAACCTTAACCCGAACCCTAAAACTAACACTAAACCGAACCCTAAACGTAACCCGAACCGTAACCGTAACCAGAACCCTAACCCTAACCCTAACCCTAAACCTAACCTGAACCCTAACCATAACCCTAACCCGAACCCTAACCCGAACCCTAAACCTAACCCTAACCTGAACACTAACCCCTAACCCCAACCCGAACCCGAACCCTAACCCGAACCCTAACACTAACCCTAACCCGAACCCTAACCCTAACCCGAACCCTAAACCTAACCCTAACCCGAACCCTAACCCTAACCCTAACCCGAACCCTAACCGTAACCCGAACCCTAACCCTAACCCTAACCCTAACCCGAACCCTAACCCTAACCGTAACCCGAACCCTAACCCGAACCCTAACCCTAACCCTAACCTGAACACTAACCCCTAACCCTAACCCGAACCCGTACCCTAACCCGAACCCTAACCCTAACCCTAACCCGATTCCTAACACTAACCCTACCCCTAAACCTAAACCTAATCCGAACCGTAACCCTAACCCTAACTCTAACCCTAAACCTAACCCTAACCCGAACCCTAACCCTAACCCGAACCCTAAACCGAACCCTAACCAGAACCCTAACCCTAACGCTAACCTAACCCTAATCTGAACCCTAACCCTAACCCTAACCCTAAACCTAACCCTAACCACTAACCCTAACCCGAAACCTAACCCGAACCCTAACCCGAACCCGAACCCTAACCCCTAACCCTAACCCGAACCGGAACCCTAAACCTAACCCTAACCCTATCCCGAAACCAAACCCTAACCCTAACCCGAACCCTAACCCTAACACGAACCCTAACCCTAACCCGAACCCGAACCCTAACCCTAACCCTAACTCTAACCCAAACCCTAACCCGAACCCAAACTCGAACCATAACCCTAACACAAAACCTAACCCGAACCCGAACCCTAACCCTAAACCTAACCCGAACCCGAACCCTAACCCTAACCCTAACCCGAACCCGAACCCTAACCCTAACCCGAACCCTAACCCTAACCCGACCCCTAAAACGAACCCTAACACGAACCCTAACACTAACCTTAACCCTAACCCGAACCCTAACTCTAACCCGAACCCGACCCCTAACCCCAACCCGAACCCGAACCCTAACCCGAACCCTAACACTAACCCTAACCCGAACCCTAACCCTAACCCGAAACATAAACCTAACCCGAACCCTAACCCTAACCTAAACCGAAACCTAACCCTAACCCTAACCCTAACCCGAACCAGAACCCTAACCCGAACCCTTACCCTAACCCTAATCCGAACCCTACCCTAACCCTAACCCTAACCCTAACTCGAATCCGAACCCTAACCCTAACCCGAACCCTAACCCTAACCCTAACCCTAACCCAAACCCTAACCCTAACCCTAACCCTAACCCGAACCCTAACCCTAACTCTAACCCTAACCCTAACCCGAACCCTAACTCTAACCCTAACCCTAACCCGAACCCTAACCCTAACCCTAACCCTAACCCGAACCCTAACCCTAACCCTAACACTAACCCTAACCCTAACCCGAACCCTAACCCTAACCCCTAACCCTAACCCTAACCCTAACCCGAACCCGAAACCAAACCCTAACCCTAACCCCTAACCCTAACCCTAACCCGAACCCTAACCCTAACCCTAACACGAACACGAACACGAACCCTAACCCGAACCCTAAACCTAACCCTAATCCGAACCCTAACCCTAACGCTAACTCTAACCCTAACCCGAAACCTAATCCTAACACTAACCCGAACCCTAACCCCTAACCCGAACCCGAACCCGAACCCGAACCCTAACCCTACCCCGAACCCGAACCAAATCATAACCCTAACCCGAAGCCGAACCCTAAACCGAACCGTAAACCTAACGCTAACGCGAACCCTAACCCTAACCCGAACCCTAACCCGACCCCTAACCCTAACCCTAACCCAAACCCTAACCCGTACCCTAACCCGAACCCTAACCCGAAACCTAACCCTAACCCTAACCCTAACCCGAACACTAACCCTAACCCTTAACCTAACCCTAACCCTAATCCGAACCTAACGCTAATCCGAACCCTAAACATAACCCTAACCCTAACACTAACCGTAAACCCTAACCCTAACCCTAACCCGAATCCTAACCCTAACCCTAACCCAAACCCTAACCCTAACCCTAACACGAATCCTAACCCTAACCCGAACCCTAACCCTAAACCTAACCCGAACCCGAACCCCAACCATAACCCTAACCTGAACCCGAACCCTAACCCTAAACCGAACCCTAAATCTAACCCTAACCCTAACCCGAACCCTAACCCTAACCCTAACCCGAACCCTCACCCGACCCTAACCCTAACCCTAAACCGAACCCTAAACCTAACCCTAACCCTAAAACGAACCCTAACCCTAACCCTAACCCTAACCCAAACCTAACCCGAACCCTAACCCTAACCCTAACCCTAACCCGAACCCTAACCCTAACCCTAACCCTAACCCTAACCCGAACCCTAACAGTAACCCCTAACCATAACCCTAACCCTAACCCGAACCCGAACCCTCACCCTAACCCTAACCCCTAACCCTAACCCTAACCCTAACCCGAACCCTAAACCTAACCCTAACGCTAACCCTAACCCGAACCCTAACCCTAACCCGAACCCTAAACCTAACCCTAACCCGAACCCTAACCCGAACACTAACCCGAACCCTAACCCTAACCCGAACACTAACCCGAACCCTAACCCTAACCCTAACCCGAACCCTAACCCTAAACCGAACCCTAACCCTAACCCTAAACCTAACCCAAACCCTAACCGTAACCCTAACCCTAACCCGAACCCTAACCCTAACCCTAACCCTAACCCTAACCCTAACCCTAACCCGAACCCGAACCCTAACCCTAACCTGAACCCTAACCCTAACCCTAACCCTAACCCAAACCCTAACCCTAACCCTAACCCTAATCCCAACCCTAACCCTAAACCGAACCCTAACCCTAACCCTAACCCGAACCCTAACGCTAACCCGAACCCGAATCCTAACCCGAACCCTAAACCTAACCCTAACCCTAACCCGAACCATAACCCTAACCCTAACCCAAAACCTAAACCTAACCCGAACCCTAATCCTAAACCTAACCCGAACCCTAACCCTAACCCTAACCCTAACCTGAACCTTAACCGTAAACCGAACCCTAAACCTAACCCTAACCCTAATCCTAACCCGAACCCTAACCCTAACCCTAACCCGAACCCTAACCCGAAACCTAACCCTAACCCTATCCTGAACACTAACCCCTAACCCTAACATAACCCGCACCCTTACCCGAACCCGTACCCTAAACCTAACTCGAACCCGAACCCGAACCCTAACCCGAACCCTAACCCTAACCCTAACCCGAACGCTAACCCGAACCCTAACCCTAACCCTAACCCGAAACCTAACGATAACCCTAAAGCGAACCCGAAACCTAACCCAAACCCGAACCCTAACCCGAACCCTGACCCTAACCCGAACCCTAACCCTAACCGTAACCCAAACCCTAACCCGAACCCTAACCCTAACCCTAACCCTAACCCCTAACCCTAACACTAACCCTAACCCTAACCCTAAAACCTAACCCTAAACCGAACCCTAACCCTAACCCTAACCCTAGCACGAACCCTAACCCTAACCCTAACCCGAACCCTAACCCTAACCCGAACCCTAACCCTAACCCTAACCAGAACCCTAACCCTAACCCTAACCCGAAACCTAACCATAACCAGAACCCTAAACCTAACCCGAACCCGAACCCGAACTCTAACCCTAACCCGAACCCTAACCCTAAACCTAACCCGAACCCTAACCCAACCCCGAACCCTAAACCGAACCCGAACCCTAAACCTAACCCGAACCCGAACCCTAACCCTAACCCGAACCTACCCTAACCCTAACCCGAAACCTAACCCTAACCATAACCTGAACCCTAACCCTAACCCGAACCCTAACCCTAACCCTAACCCAAATCCTAACCCTAACCCTAACCCGAACCCTAACCTGAACCCTAACCTAACCCTAACCCTAACCCGAACCCTAACCCTATCCCGAACCCGAACCCTAACCCTAACCCTAGCCCTAACACTTACCCTAACCCCTAACCCTAACTCTAACCCTAACCCTAACCCTAACCCTAACCCTAAAACCTAACCCTAACCCGAACCCTAACCCTAACCCTAACCCTAACCCGAACCCTAAACCAAAACTTAACCCTAACCCTAACCCTAACCCGAACCCTAACCCTAACCATAACCCTAACCCTAAACCGAACCCTAACCCTAACCCTAACCCTAACCCTAACCCTAACCCCAAACCCTAACCCAAACGCTAACCCTAACCCGAACCCTAACCCTAACCCTAACCCGAACACTAACCCTAACCCGAACCCTAACCCTAAACCTAACCTTAACCCTAACCCTAACCCTAACTCTAACACTAACCAGAACACTAACCCGAACCCTAACCCTAACCCTAACCCTAAACCTAACCCTAACCCGAAACCTAAACCTAACCCGAACCCGATCCCGAACCCTAACGTGAATCCTAACCCGAACTTTAACCCGATCCCTAACCCTAACCCGAACCCGAACCCTAACCCTAACTCGAACCCTAACCCGAACCCTAACCCGAACCCTAACCCTAACCCTAACCCGAACCCTAACCCGAACCCTAAACCTAACCCTAACCTGAACACTAACCCCTAACCCCAACCTGAACCCGAACCCTAACCCGAACCCTAACCCTAACCCCTAACCCTAACCCTAACCCGAACCCTAACCCTAACCCTAACACGAACACGAACACGAACCCTAACCCGAACCCTAAACCTAACCCTAATCCGAACCCTAACCCTAACGCTAACTCTAACCCTAACCCGAAACCTAATCCTAACACTAACCCGAACCCTAACCCCTAACCCGAACCCGAACCCGAACCCGAACCCTAACCCTACCCCGAACCCGAACCAAATCATAACCCTAACCCGAAGCCGAACCCTAAACCGAACCGTAAACCTAACGCTAACGCGAACCCTAACCCTAACCCGAACCCTAACCCGACCCCTAACCCTAACCCTAACCCAAACCCTAACCCGTACCCTAACCCGAACCCTAACCCGAAACCTAACCCTAACCCTAACCCTAACCCGAACACTAACCCTAACCCTTAACCTAACCCTAACCCTAATCCGAACCTAACGCTAATCCGAACCCTAAACATAACCCTAACCCTAACACTAACCGTAAACCCTAACCCTAACCCTAACCCGAATCCTAACCCTAACCCTAACCCAAACCCTAACCCTAACCCTAACCCGAATCCTAACCCTAACCCGAACCCTAACCCTAAACCTAACCCGAACCCGAACCCCAACCCTAACCCTAACCTGAACCCGAACCCTAACCCTAAACCGAACCCTAAATCTAACCCTAACCCTAACCCGAACCCTAACCCTAACCCTAACCCGAACCCTCACCCGACCCTAACCCTAACCCTAAACCGAACCCTAAACCTAACCCTAACCCTAAAACGAACCCTAACCCTAACCCTAACCCTAACCCAAACCTAACCCGAACCCTAACCCTAACCCTAACCCTAACCCGAACCCTAACCCTAACCCTAACCCTAACCCTAACCCGAACCCTAACAGTAACCCCTAACCATAACCCTAACCCTAACCCGAACCCGAACCCTCACCCTAACCCTAACCCCTAACCCTAACCCTAACCCTAACCCTAACCCGAACCCTAAACCTAACCCTAACGCTAACCCTAACCCGAACCCTAACCCTAACCCGAACCCTAAACCTAACCCTAACCCGAACCCTAACCCGAACACTAACCCGAACCCTAACCCTAACCCGAACACTAACCCGAACCCTAACCCTAACCCTAACCCGAACCCTAACCCTAAACCGAACCCTAACCCTAACCCTAAACCTAACCCAAACCCTAACCGTAACCCTAACCCTAACCCGAACCCTAACCCTAACCCTAACCCTAACCCTAACCCTAACCCTAACCCGAACCCGAACCCTAACCCTAACCTGAACCCTAACCCTAACCCTAACCCTAACCCAAACCCTAACCCTAACCCTAACCCTAATCCCAACCCTAACCCTAAACCGAACCCTAACCCTAACCCTAACCCGAACCCTAACGCTAACCCGAACCCGAATCCTAACCCGAACCCTAAACCTAACCCTAACCCTAACCCGAACCATAACCCTAACCCTAACCCAAAACCTAAACATAACCCGAACCCTAATCCTAAACCTAACCCGAACCCTAACCCTAACCCTAACCCTAACCCGAACCTTAACCGTAAACCGAACCCTAAACCTAACCCTAACCCTAATCCTAACCCGAACACTAACCCTAACCCTAACCCGAACCCTAACCCGAAACCTAACCCTAACCCTATCCTGAACACTAACCCCTAACCCTAACATAACCCGCACCCTTACCCGAACCCGTACCCTAAACCTAACTCGAACCCGAACCCGAACCCTAACCCGAACCCTAACCCTAACCCTAACCCGAACGCTAACCCGAACCCTAACCCTAACCCTAACCCGAAACCTAACGATAACCCTAAAGCGAACCCGAAACCTAACCCAAACCCGAACCCTAACCCGAACCCTGACCCTAACCCGAACCCTAACCCTAACCGTAACCCAAACCCTAACCCGAACCCTAACCCTAACCCTAACCCTAACCCCTAACCCTAACACTAACCCTAACCCTAACCCTAAAACCTAACCCTAAACCGAACCCTAACCCTAACCCTAACCCTAGCACGAACCCTAACCCTAACCCTAACCCGAACCCTAACCCTAACCCGAACCCTAACCCTAACCCTAACCAGAACCCTAACCCTAACCCTAACCCGAAACCTAACCATAACCAGAACCCTAAACCTAACCCGAACCCGAACCCGAACTCTAACCCTAACCCGAACCCTAACCCTAAACCTAACCCGAACCCTAACCCAACCCCGAACCCTAAACCGAACCCGAACCCTAAACCTAACCCGAACCCGAACCCTAACCCTAACCCGAACCTACCCTAACCCTAACCCGAAACCTAACCCTAACCATAACCTGAACCCTAACCCTAACCCGAACCCTAACCCTAACCCTAACCCAAATCCTAACCCTAACCCTAACCCGAACCCTAACCTGAACCCTAACCTAACCCTAACCCTAACCCGAACCCTAACCCTATCCCGAACCCGAACCCTAACCCTAACCCTAGCCCTAACACTTACCCTAACCCCTAACCCTAACTCTAACCCTAACCCTAACCCTAACCCTAACCCTAAAACCTAACCCTAACCCGAACCCTAACCCTAACCCTAACCCTAACCCGAACCCTAAACCAAAACTTAACCCTAACCCTAACCCTAACCCGAACCCTAACCCTAACCATAACCCTAACCCTAAACCGAACCCTAACCCTAACCCTAACCCTAACCCCAAACCCTAACCCAAACGCTAACCCTAACCCGAACCCTAACCCTAACCCTAACCCGAACACTAACCCTAACCCGAACCCTAACCCTAAACCTAACCTTAACCCTAACCCTAACCCTAACTCTAACACTAACCAGAACACTAACCCGAACCCTAACCCTAACCCTAACCCTAAACCTAACCCTAACCCGAAACCTAAACCTAACCCGAACCCGATCCCGAACCCTAACGTGAATCCTAACCCGAACTTTAACCCGATCCCTAACCCTAACCCGAACCCGAACCCTAACCCTAACTCGAACCCTAACCCGAACCCTAACCCGAACCCTAACCCTAACCCTAACCCGAACCCTAACCCGAACCCTAAACCTAACCCTAACCTGAACACTAACCCCTAACCCCAACCTGAACCCGAACCCTAACCCGAACCCTAACCCTAACCCCTAACCCTAACCCTAACCCTAACCCGAAAACGAAACCAAACCCTAACCCTAACCCCTAACCCTAACCCTAACCCTAACCCGAACCCTAACCTGAACCCTAACCCTAACCCTTACGCTAACACGAACACTAACCCTAAACCTAACCCTAACCCTAATCCGAAACCTAACGCTAATCCGAACCCTAAACCTAACCCTAACCCTAACCCTAACCCTAAACCCTAACCCTAAACCTAACCCGAATCCTAACCCTAACCCTAACCCTAACCCGAACCCAAACCCTAAACCTAACCCTAACCCTAACCCGAATCCTAACCCTAACCCGAACCCTAACCCTAAACCTAAACCGAACCCGAACCCCAACCCTAACCCTAACCCAAACCCTAACCCTAACCCGAACCCTAAAACTAACCCTAACCCTAACCCGAACCCTAACCCTACCCTAACCCGAACCCTCACCCGACCCTAACCCTAACCCTAACCCGAAACCCAACCCTAACCCTAGCCCGAACCCGAACCCTAACCCTAACCCTAAACCGAACCCTAACCCTAAACCGAACCCTTACCCTAAACCTAACCCTAACCCGAACCCTAACACTAACCCTAACCCTACCCCTAACCCGAACCCTAACACGAACCCTAAACCTAACCCTAACCCTAACCCTAACCCGAACCCTAACCCGACCCCTAACCCTAACCCTAACCCAAACCCTAACCCGTACCCTAACCCGAACCCTAACCCGAAACCTAACCCTAACCCTAACCCTAACCCGAACACTAACCCTAACCCTTAACCTAACCCTAACCCTAATCCGAACCTAACGCTAATCCGAACCCTAAACATAACCCTAACCCTAACACTAACCGTAAACCCTAACCCTAACCCTAACCCGAATCCTAACCCTAACCCTAACCCAATCCCTAACCCTAACCCTAACCCGAATCCTAACCCTAACCCGAACCCTAACCCTAAACCTAACCCGAACCCGAACCCCAACCCTAACCCTAACCTGAACCCGAACCCTAACCCTAAACCGAACCCTAAATCTAACCCTAACCCTAACCCGAACCCTAACCCTAACCCTAACCCGAACCCTCACCCGACCCTAACCCTAACCCTAAACCGAACCCTAAACCTAACCCTAACCCTAAAACGAACCCTAACCCTAACCCTAACCCTAACCCAAACCTAACCCGAACCCTAACCCTAACCCTAACCCTAACCCGAACCCTAACCCTAACCCTAACCCGAACCCTAACAGTAACCCCTAACCATAACCCTAACCCTAACCCGAACCCGAACCCTCACCCTAACCCTAACCCCTAACCCTAACCCTAACCCTAACCCTAACCCGAACCCTAAACCTAACCCTAACGCTAACCCTAACCCGAACCCTAACCCTAACCCGAACCCTAAACCTAACCCTAACCCGAACCCTAACCCGAACACTAACCCGAACCCTAACCCTAACCCGAACACTAACCCGAACCCTAACCCTAACCCTAACCCGAACCCTAACCCTAAACCGAACCCTAACCCTAACCCTAAACCTAACCCAAACCCTAACCCTAACCCTAACCCTAACCCGAACCCTAACCCTAACCCTAACCCTAACCCTAACCCTAACCCGAACCCGAACCCTAACCCTAACCTGAACCCTAACCCTAACCCTAACCCTAACCCTAACCCAAACCCTAACCCTAACCCTAACCCTAATCCCAACCCTAACCCTAAACCGAACCCTAACCCTAACCCTAACCCGAACCCTAACGCTAACCCGAACCCGAATCCTAACCCGAACCCTAAACCTAACCCTAACCCTAACCCGAACCATAACCCTAACCCTAACCCAAAACCTAAACCTAACCCGAACCCTAATCCTAAACCTAACCCGAACCCTAACCCTAACCCTAACCCTAACCCGAACCTTAACCGTAAACCGAACCCTAAACCTAACCCTAACCCTAATCCTAACCCGAACCCTAACCCTAACCCTAACCCGAACCCTAACCCGAAACCTAACCCTAACCCTATCCTGAACACTAACCCCTAACCCTAACATAACCCGCACCCTTACCCGAACCCGTACCCTAAACCTAACTCGAACCCGAACCCGAACCCTAACCCGAACCCTAACCCTAACCCTAACCCGAACGCTAACCCGAACCCTAACCCTAACCCTAACCCGAAACCTAACGATAACCCTAAAGCGAACCCGAAACCTAACCCAAACCCGAACCCTAACCCGAACCCTGACCCTAACCCGAACCCTAACCCTAACCGTAACCCAAACCCTAACCCGAACCCTAACCCTAACCCTAACCCTAACCCCTAACCCTAACACTAACCCTAACCCTAACCCTAAAACCTAACCCTAACCCGAACCCTAACCCTAACCCTAACCCTAGCACGAACCCTAACCCTAACCCTAACCCGAACCCTAACCCTAACCCGAACCCTAACCCTAACCCTAACCAGAACCCTAACCCTAACCCTAACCCGAAACCTAACCATAACCAGAACCCTAAACCTAACCCGAACCCGAACCCGAACTCTAACCCTAACCCGAACCCTAACCCTAAACCTAACCCGAACCCTAACCCAACCCCGAACCCTAAACCGAACCCGAACCCTAAACCTAACCCGAACCCGAACCCTAACCCTAACCCGAACCTACCCTAACCCTAACCCGAAACCTAACCCTAACCATAACCTGAACCCTAACCCTAACCCGAACCCTAACCCTAACCCTAACCCAAATCCTAACCCTAACCCTAACCCGAACCCTAACCTGAAACCTAACCTAACCCTAACCCTAACCCGAACCCTAACCCTATCCCGAACCCGAACCCTAACCCTAACCCTAGCCCTAACACTTACCCTAACCCCTAACCCTAACTCTAACCCTAACCCTAACCCTAACCCTAACCCTAAAACCTAACCCTAACCCGAACCCTAACCCTAACCCTAACCCTAACCCGAACCCTAAACCAAAACTTAACCCTAACCCTAACCCTAACCCGAACCCTAACCCTAACCATAACCCTAACCCTAAACCGAACCCTAACCCTAACCCTAACCCTAACCCTAACCCTAACCCCAAACCCTAACCCAAACGCTAACCCTAACCCGAACCCTAACCCTAACCCTAACCCGAACACTAACCCTAACCCGAACCCTAACCCTAAACCTAACCTTAACCCTAACCCTAACCCTAACTCTAACACTAACCAGAACACTAACCCGAACCCTAACCCTAACCCTAACCCTAAACCTAACCCTAACCCGAAACCTAAACCTAACCCGAACCCGATCCCGAACCCTAACGTGAATCCTAACCCGAACTTTAACCCGATCCCTAACCCTAACCCGAACCCGAACCCTAACCCTAACTCGAACCCTAACCCGAACCCTAACCCGAACCCTAACCCTAACCCTAACCCGAAC